>CAUYQU010088305.1:0-44197 GCA_963574635.1 Cheracebus regulus | reverse complement strand
GGTGTTCTCAGCCTTTTTGCACTGGTTTCTTCCCATTTTTGTGGATTTATCCACCTGTCGTCTTTGTAATTGCTGACTTTCAGATTGGGTCTCTGAGTGGACGTCTGGCTTGTTGGTTATGAAGTTTTTTCTGTTTCTTAGTTTTCCTTCAGGGGGCACCCCTTCCCCACAGAGATGGGCCTTCCCGGGTTCAGCTGTGCTTTCTCCGTCCTCAGCGCTTCCAATTGCTGTTCTCCTTGTGGGGATGGGACCAGCTGAGCCTCACTAAAAGTTAGGCACCCAGTCCCATACACTCCGCACTGAGAAGCGCTGCACCAGCCAAAAGAGTCATGCTGGTGACCCATGTGGCTCCTTCGCGGGGAATCTCCCAGTCTGTGGGCATCAAAAATTCATCTGCAATTGTGGCACCCACTCGCTCTCTGCGCTTTCACTGGGAGCTACAATCCCAAGCTGCTGCTCCGTGGCCATCTTGGATCTCTCTCCTACATGTTCTAATACATCCTTGAAATCTTGAATTTTACAGATTTGAGTGGTATGTATTCAACCAAGGACAATCTTAGATGAGCTTAAGGGAGAGATTAGCATAAGGTTTTTTCAGTCTCTAAGTAGAATTTTCATTATGAAAGTGTGATTTTTCAAAGTCTGTTAATTAATTATTAGATTTAATTTATTAGTATTTAAAGATTAGCTGGCACTTGACTGGGCACTACAAAGTCAGCATATCCTTAAAGCCATGTGTTCATAATTTCTACAACTACTTACAATAAATACAACTTCCTTCTGCTTAGAGAATGAAAGGCCTTATCAATTGATTTCCACAAACATCTAGTAAGTCCTTACAATATACCAGGAACTCTGCTTTTCCATTAAATTCACTTCCATTATTTTAAGACAGTAATACATACTTGGTTCCACAACGGTCTGACTGGCAGAAAACTGAACAGATTTCATTGACATTATGATGCCCTCAGTATTATGGGAGTAAAGACTGGAATCCCCCAGAAAACTCATAAGTATTTATTTCATAAAAGCTATTGCTCTTCGAGGAAGACGTGGTCATCCTCGTGGAGGATCCTGGATCTGCACGCTTCTGCTCATGACTCACTGCTGCTGGCTCTCGCCAAGGAACAAGTCTGTCAGGAAGCCATGAAGCAGCCATAGCTTTTAAGGATACCGGAAAAACACCCATGGAGCCAGAAGTGGCAATTCACTGAATTTGAATCACTCTAACCAGCTGCAAGGTAAAATCCCTGGAGACGGTGTGTGCTGACTTGATTGGAGGAGCAAAGGAAAAGAATCTCAAAGTCAAAGGACCAGTTCGGATGCCTATCAAGACTTTGAGAATCACTAGAAGAACAACTCTTTGTGGTGAAGGTTCTAAGACATGGGATGATTTCCAGATGAGAATCGACAAGTGACTCATAGACTTGCACAGTCCCGCTGAGATGGGTAAGCAGATGACTTCCATCAGCACTGGGTCAGGAGTTGAGGTGTAAGTCACCAGTGCAGATCCTTAAGTCATCTATTTCAATAAATTGATTACCAGTTGTTAAAAAAAATATGGAAAGGTCACAGGTATCCTTTGAAGTACCAGTTAATGCCCTACCATCCTCATCACTATCTGTATCTGATGGCAAACTGTAGGGGTGTTGTCAAGAAGATGAAGAGAGAAGTGCTTTGCCTAACTCAGCACTGAAGATCTAATTTTGTCTTGCAGATCACCTGCAACTCATGAAAAGTCAGTAAGTATACATACTCACTGAAATGTTTGTCACTGGAGCAGAGCTTCACTCGATACTTTAATATCGAGGGGAGTGTTTAGTCCTCTTCCATTTTCAGAACCAGGAAATCAGACGAATACCAAAATTACATAGACTACATGTCAACTGGGAAGCAAAGGAAGTACAGCATACCCCCAAGATAGCCATGTTATAGAATAAGGGAATCCAGTAGCTTAGAAGCCTGCAATGTGGATCAAATGGGAAAAATCTTAACAGCATTGACTAGATTCCCAACTAAGCAGAAACTTCCTGCAGGCCTGCTAGTTACAACTTACACATCCCGCAGCTAAAACAACAAGGAAGAGCTCTCTCAGATGTTTCCTATTGGTCCATGTATCACCTTATTTGGTTCTCTCAATAATACTAAGCCAGTCTTCTCATGTTACAGCACTCCCCTATGTTACACCCATGGGAAATGAAGTCTTTCATATCAGATGACTTGTACAAATTCAAACAAAAAGTGAGTGAGAACGCTGGCCTCAAATGTGGGTTTCCTCAAGTCAACTTCAGCCTTTCATCTGTTCCCCAGTAAGGATAGGAATGTCACATGAGATACATGAATGACTCAACCACATTCTTCAACTTAAGAAATTAGAATGACAGGTGGCATCATAGCAAAGGAAGTTATTTTCTGAACACTACTCCAGGTTAAACCTTTGATTTGTACTTTCCATCTTAGCAATTTAAAACACATTACGAATTTGTCAGCCTCTCCAGGATCTACAGCCCTTGGCATAATTAAAGCCCATTAGTTTGGTTCAGAGTATAACAGCACCACATGTGCTGTGAAAACATATTCTCCTAAAAGCCCCTAGGAGGATATTAAACATTTACAACCCACAATAAAAACTTAGCAGAACATGTCAAAGTATAAAACTTTTTATTAACCATAGTGTAACTCACCACTCAGGGATAGTATCCTAAGATCCGGTGCCTACTATTTTGTAACCTGGAACTGATGGATGTGGGAAAAGCATTTGCGTGTTTTAGGAAACCTCTTCTGGCTCCTAAGCCCAGCACATCAAAAACATCCTTACAGTATTGACAGTTTATTGTAGAGTTTTGAGAGCAGTTTCATGTTCAAAGACCCACCTCATAATTTTACTTCGTATCATTCCTTCTCTTTATTATTAACCCACTGAATAACTCAACCTTATAATTTCATTATTCTGTATTCAACTAGGGTCAGTTTCATCTCTAGCTCTTTCTCTCTAGCAGAAAGTCACCGTTTGGGAACCACAATACGGTGAAAACACTCTGATCAACCATAACTCTTACTTCTACCATAAGAATCAAGAAAAGTCCATAGTATTTTAAGGATTGAAGCGAAGATTAACTCTCAGTTTCTCATTTAGGCCAAAACCTATGTAGACTTATGAAACGGAAACAAAACAAAACAAAACAAAACTCTATGAATTGCACTGTTCATAATTTTGATCAGGAAAAATAACACAGAGCACATTTAGATATGTGTCGAATAATTTAACAGAGGCATGCATATGATACAAAAGCAAGATAAAAATAAATGTTTATTTTTTAGGGAGGGGAGTCTCTGTCGTCCAGGCTGGAGCACAGTAGCACGATCATAGCTCACTGCCACCTCAAATTCCTAGGCTCAAGGGATCTTTCCACCTCAGCCTCCCAAGTAGCTGGAACTACAGGCATGCACCACCATACTGAGCTAATTTTTTAATTTTTTGTGGAAACGGGGTCTTGCCATCTTGCCCAGGTTGGTCTCAAACTCCCAGGCTCAAACGACCCTCCCACTTCAACCCCCTCAAAGTGCTAGAATTATAGGCATGAGTCACTGCATCCAGATAATACGTATTTAAAAAATATCTTTTTTCTTTTATATAGAAAAAATTAAAAATTCTTTTATATGAAAAAATTAACATAACGCTGTTATGTTGCTACAGTGGTCTCTTGGTGCTGATAGAAGCTCACAGAAAACAGATTGAGGTTAATAAAGTCAAGGTGAAGGATTTTGATCCCGTAAGTAGAGGGGATTAAAGAATTTAGAATAATTTAAAAACAATCAAAAATGTGTATTCCAGCCACACATTACATCTGTAAAGCCTACATCAATAATTCTTTGTCTCTTTGTCTTTTCTTTCGGGCCACACATCTCATTGATAATCTGATTTTAAAAATCTATATGCGGATAAATAATTTTGGATATAACACCAAAGAACTGAGTCTTGCAGGCCATCCTGGGATTATACCGTCCATGCATGAAGCTCTGCCCTCCTGAATTCAGAAACTGCATCTTAATCTTCCTACACCAGCACCAAGCACGATGTCTGCATCCAGGTGATGGGAGAGCAGATGCATGAGAATGTGAACCCATGGTTGAGTGATGAATGAGTGATTATGGCAAAGAATAATGTGCTTGATTAAGAGAATGGTGTAACTTGTTTCTGAAGGAACAAATGATTCCCATTCCTCAGTAGCATCATTGTAATGTTTTTTTAAGTTATGGCTAAGCACTGTAGCTCATGCCTATAATCCCAGAATTTTGGGAGGTGAGGTGGCCTCATTGCTTGAGCTCAGCTGTTCAAGAGCAGCTAGGGAAACATGGCAAAATCCCATCTCTACAAAAAAAATACAAAAAATTAGCCAGGCATGATAGCATATGATTGTAGTCCCAGCTACTTGAGAGGCTGATGTGGGAGAATCACCTGTGGCTGGGAAACTGAGGCTGCAGTGAGTTATAATTGCACTACTGCATTCCTGCTCGGGCAAAAGAGCAAGATCCTGTGTCTCAAAATTATGTCAAGACAAAGCAAGACCTGTTAAAAGAAGTCAATCACTGAACTTATATGTGAGTGTTCCCAATATATTAGGAATACTCTTTTACAGTGAAACTCTCAATATGAGTTCCAGAGTACCTTTAAGAAACTGGGAAGACTTCAACGCCTAAATATTATTTAAACTTATTTTGAATGAAACCATGATGTTATACTCCCAACTGATGTAGTTCCACTAAAATGTTTTTAAACTGTTTGAAATAGCTATTGTTCCTGAGTTTTAAAGATGTACTGAAGTCTTTAAGACCAATACCCACCTTTACCTTTCTTTTCTGTGGGTAGGGTATTACAAAAATGGCAGACGATTTTAATTTTCATAGAAGTCATTACTCATGTTAAACACACTGAAGAGTGTACACCTTATCTGTTCCTGCAGTTTGTTATAGTAGAGCATAAAGATCACCTTTCCTTATAAATATATAAATTCATGGATCAGCTCATGACTTGGTTTTATTTTATTCTTTCCCTCCTTTTCTTCATAAATTAATCTTCACCCTCGCATGTATTTCTATTTCTGTGACGGAGTTCTCTATTAATTTTTTCTTCTGCTTCCACATAAGAAATAGGACTATAATTATAACTGTACTTTTATCATTTGCTTTTTTGACTGTTTTGTTCCTTTTACATCTCTGATTTTCTCCAGGTACGTTCATCTGTTAAGTCATTTCCAAAACTGTGATTTTACTTTTTGTGTTCATCATATGCATTTCAACTTTTGCAGCAACGAAATACAGTTACCACTAAAATACAACTGCATATAGAATTTACACTTTAGTGCCCAATGGCTTTGTACATTAAACAAATATGTGGTAATGTACTATTAAAATAATAGTCCATTGTTTCAGTTTATTTAGACAATAAGGATTCCAAGAAAGATTTTTATCTTTTCAGAAAACTCAAAAAAGTGTCTGCTTTGCTGGGTCATTCTCCTGTGATCTGTCTCTAAGTGCTGGAAGCACTTGACCTGGTCCCCTTTGTCTTCTGTAACTACATATTCCTACAGGTGATTCTCATGCCAACCTGTGGTTTTAAATATCATAATATAACCCAATGACTCTCACATCTGAGTCACCAGCCCTGACCTCTCCTTAGACTCCAGGCTAACATCAAGTTGCTTACTTCACATCTTCACTCCAACCTAACACAAAACAGAACCCTTAAGTCTGCCTTTCTCTATGCCTGCTGCCTTCCTCACCTCAACAACATCCTCAAATCTAATAATCTTTCATCTCTTACCTCTCAAATCCAATCTGATGAAACTTCTGAATCAAAGTATTTCTTTGCTACCATCCCTATTGAGTAACTCTCATCTCTTATCTTCTTCAATCCCCTTCATGGAGTAAAATTATTTAGAAACATCATTCAAATCCTTTAATACACTAAATCCAACAACTTTCCACTGAATTTAAAATAAAAATAAAAGCCCTGATAATCAGCTTTCAAAGCTCCCTGATAATCAGCTCCTAACTATCCCATGTCATATGTCATATCACTTACCCTCTTCACCTGCTGGACTTCAACCACACTGGCTTCTGTCTTTGAACAGTCTACACTCATTCTCACCTTAGTGTCTTTGTACTATCTTCTACATAAGTTCAATGTTCCTCTCTCTAAACATCCAATGGCTGGTTCCTTCTGGCTATTCAGCAATCAAAGAGGCCTTCTACCACAAACCAATCCAATATAACATAGCTTTCTGTCATTTACTACCACCTTACTTATTTTAATTATCTCCATGACATGTATCACTAATTAGTAGCTAAACTGTTTATTTCCTGTCTTCATTCACTAGAATGAAATATCCATGAGATGAACTTCTGTCTCCATAACTGCTCTGTCCCCATAGCTTTGACATTGCTTAGCCCATAGTCATATACTATGTGAATATACCAAATATATTTTAAACACAAACTAAACCTGTATGAATTTTATGGCAATGAGTTTTTTTCTTTTTCATAGAAAATTATCACATATATTAAAAGATCTCAAATCTATTCGTTTTAGACAATTTTCATAGAAATTCTAGCAGTAAAAACATTAAAAGATCCTATTACAATGTTTAAAATATTCCAGAACTTAAAAGTAGCTATAAATCCTACATAGCATTAATTAGACATTTTGAATGTCTATTTTCAGTATTTTCAGTAATTAACAGAAATGCAGATAACCAACATTTCAATGTCTTTTTAAGTTGTCTCAAGTAACATATTTCATGTTACTCCAAATTTAAGGAATTTAATCTGAATTTTACCAGCAATGTGCAAAATACCACCAAGGACTCCTATAGCGTTGTCCCCAAATTTCCTGGGCCCCTTCCCTTTTGTACCAATTTAGATCAGATTTTTCACTGCATTATGATTAAAATTACTACAAAAAGTAATCCTTTCTCTTTCTGACTTTCCTCATTCATTTTTGTTCCAAACACTGAAGTACAATTTCTTCTTCTTCTTCTTCCTCTTCTTCTTCTTCCTCTTTCTTTCTTTTTTTTTTTTTTTTTTTTGGACAGGGTCTTTCTCTTTCACCCAGGCTGGCATGCAGTGCAACCATCATAGCTCATTACGGGTTCAAATTCTCAAATTCCTAGACTTAAGCTATCCTCCCATATAAGCCTCCTGAATCACTAGGACTACACACACACACCACCCCACCCTACTAATTTTTTTCTACTCTTTGTAGAGACAGGGTTTTTCCACGTTACCCAGGTTAGTATCAAACTCCTGGTCTCAAGCAATCCTTCCACCTCAATCTCCCCAACTGCTGGGATTACAGGCGTGAGCCACCACACCTGGCCTGTAAGTACAATTTCTCAAATATCATTTTATTTTTATCATTCCCTTATTCCCCTCCCCCTAAAAAACTGTACCCATTAAGATTATTTCACTAACTCCCCTCACAAAGACTTTGTGCCCTAGTTAAGCAACCCTTCTTGCAGTCCCTAATACCTGTGGGCCAAGGGGTTCAGTGTTATAAAAAATAATCAGTAAAACCACCATATAGTCCAGAAGCATTGCCTATATATCAAATAATTTACATATTTTGAAAAGATATGTATACGTGTGTGTATACATATATACACACATATATAGACACATATATTTGCAAGTACAATTTTAAAATGTATTTGATTAATCAAATAAAATATTTTACTGAAATATGTAGCAGTGATTCTGAATTTATAGTATTTTTAGTCATTTTCCATTTTCTCAATAAACAGACACCAAATAAACAACTACAACAATGTTAGAGTCCTGAATGTTTTTGACATTAAAAAGGCCTCCATATTTTAAAAGGTTCCAATATGCTCTAACTCATTTCTTGAACTCAGTACAAATACTACGTTGCCAACTGATATGCCTCTCAATTTAAAGCGAATAACAACATATACTGCCTTAGAAGTCTTCCTTAATGCACTCAGTTTTTCTGTTCAGCTGCCCATTACATACTTTAAACATTCATTGTCCCTCAGTTTGGTCCAACTAAATAAATCATTTTTATATTTTAAGTCAACTCACTTTTTACTCATGAAATCTTATTTAAATAAGTAAGTAAAAAGGTTACAAATATCCCTTTAAAACCTCTCTTATTCACCCTGATGGGTCTGAAAATTTTTTACAACTATTTTCATTAGAACTAATGAAAAACTATTCAAGAGAATCTCCACATCTAGCTCCCGCTTACAAGTGAGAACATGTAGTATTTGGTTTTCTGTTCCTGCATTAGTTTGTCAAGGATAATGGCCTCCAGCTCCATCCACGCTCCCACAAAAGACATGATCTTGTTCTTTTTTATGCCTGCATAGCACCCCATGGTGTGTGTACCACATTTTCATTATCCAATCTGTGACTGATGGGCATATAGATTGACTCCAAGTCTTTGCTATTGTGAATAGTGCTGCAGTGAACATTCATGTGCATGTGTCTTTACAGTAGAATAATTTATGTTCCTCTGTGTATATACCCAGTAATGGGATTGCTGGGTCAAATGGTAGTTCTGATTTTAGCACTTTGAGGAATTGCCACACTGCTTTCCACGTGGACACGAACAGGGGAACAACAGACACAGGGGCTACTTGAGGGTGGAGGATGGAAGGAAAGAGAGAATCAGAAAAAAATAACTGCTGAGTACTAGACTAGTCTGTCTAAACCAACATTTAACCAAAACGTGTAAACATAAACCGGAATGCAAGTTTTTAGAATGCAGTGCTCATTCTCTCCTGTGTTTATACACATCAGGAGAGCCATAATCATGCTATAGCAGTAAACTTATTAACTCACTGATTTTAAATTTTTTAACTTATTATCAACTTACTACCAATCTCCTTTTATTCACTAAAACTGGCAAACATTCAATGCAAGCAGTCAACTCCTGAGTAAATAACAATGAAATGTGATACATTCGATGGATATAACAAGTCAATATTCTAAAAGTCACGTCTCAAAATTTGATTCCATCCAGAAATTCTTCCAAATATTCAATTATCCTTAGAAATCTGACTTAAAACTTGAAACCTTGAAAGTACATCTCACAAAATAGGCAAGTTCTGTATTATTGAGGAGCGAGCCTATTATTACGCTTGTGTTTTCCCAAAGAATAACACACCCAAAGATAACTTAAACCCACACATGCTTCATTCCCTTCTGAAAGGATGAGCTATCTTCTGTGTCGCTATAATATGTACGCTGTTTGTGTAACCATGGTCTAGTAATTCCTAGGTTCTTCTCACAAATAAGCTCACTCATTTTTCAGGGCTTGACTTAGGCATCACTTTCCTTGAAAGCACAAAATTGAGCAAGGTAACCTTTCTGTGGGCTCCATTAGCATCTTGTGCTGAAACCTAAACCGAACTTATGATATGTAGACAAACACTTATTTCCTGCCTCCATATCAGGCAGCAAAAGATCAAGAACACTAGGCAGTATTCATTTATCATATTTTCCCAAGAACCTAAAACTTACTGCTTAATGAATACAGGTTAAATGATACTAGGATCATGTCACATATCCTATGATGCCTAGAGCCTAAAACTTTCTAAGTGTACAATTTTAACAAGTTATCCAACATATTTAGAATTTTTCACGAACATATTTAGAATTTTTAAGAGACAGGGATATAGGCCTAGAGAAATAAAGTACTTCTTTACAGTGTAAAATCAGTAAATTTCCAAACTGTCCAAGAGAAACTCTCTTAATTCCGAAAATTAAAAATCTGCCAATGTCATTTATAGATTATTCTGACCTTAATTAAATTTAAGAGAAAGAAACTTTTGAATTTTTTTATTTCTGAGATTTTGGTGCATCCATCACCTAAGCAGTGTACATTGTATCCAATGTGTAGTCTTTTATCCCTCACCCCCCTCCCACCCTTTCCCTCAAGTCCCCAAAGTCCAGTGTATTATGTTTATGCTTTTGTGGCCTCGTGGCTTAGCTCCCGCTTATGAGTGAGAACATGTAATGCTTGGTTTTCCATTCCTGAGTACCGCACTTAGAATAATAGTCTCCAATTCTATCCATGTTCCTGTGAATGCCATTATTTCATTCCTTTTTATGGCTGCATAGTATTCCATGGTGTGTGTGTGTGTGTGTGTGTGTGTGTGTGTGTGTGTGTGTGTATACATACAATTTCTTTTACGACTTGATGACTAATGGGTATGTGGGGTGGTGCGATATTATTACATTGGCAAATTGTGCTTCTATAAACATGTGTGTGCAAGTGCCTTTTTCACATAATGACTTCTTTTACCCTCGGTAGATACCTAGTGCTGGATCAAGCAGTTACTTTTAGTTCTTTAAGGCACCTCCACACTGTTTTCCCAGTAGTTGTACTAATTTACATTTCCACCAGCAGTGTAAAAGTGTTCCCTTCTCACCACATCCACACCAACATCTACTTTTTTTTAACTTTTGATTATGGCCATTCTTGCAGGAGTGAGGTGATACTGCATAGTGGTTTTGATTTGTATTTCCCTAATAATAAGTGATATTGAGCATTTTTCCATTTGTTTGTTAGACATTTATTTATCTTCTTTTGAGAATCGTCCATTTATGTCCTTAGCCCACTTTTCGATGGGATTTTTTCCTTGCTGATTTGAGTTCCTTGTAAATTCTGCATATTAGTCCTTTGTCAGACATGTAGATTGTGAAGACCTTCTCCTACTCTGTGGGTTATCTGTTAACTCTGCTGATTATTTCTTTTGTTGTGCAGAAGCTTTTTAGTTTAATGAAGTCCCATCTATTTATCTTTGTTTCTGTTGCATTTGCTTTTGGGTTCTTAGTCATGATGTCTTTGTCAAAGTCAATGTCTAGAAGGGTTTTTCCGATGTTATCTTCTAGAATCTGTATGTTCAGGTCTTCAGTTTAAGTCCTTGATTCATCTTGACTTGCTTTTGTGTAGGGTGAGAGATGAGGATCCAGTTTCGTTCTCCTACATGTGGCGAGCCAATTATCCCAGTACCATTTGTTGAATAGGGTGTCCTTTCCCGACTTGATGTTTTTGTTTTCTTTGTCGAAGATGAGTTGGCTCTAAGTATTTGGCTTCATTTCTGGGTTCTCTGTTCTGTTCCACTGGTCTATGTGCCTATTTTTATACCAGTACTATGCTGCTTTAGTGACTATGGCTTTGTCGTATAGTTTGAAGTTGGGTAATGTGATGCCTCCAAATTTATTCTTTTTGCTTAGTCTTATGCAGACCGTTTTTAAGTTCCATATTAATTTTAGGATTGTTTTTTCTAGCTCTGTGAAGAATGATGGTGGTATTTTGATGGGAATTACACTGAATTTATGAATTGCTTTAGAAAGTATGGTCATTTTTACAATGTTGATTCTATCCTTCCATGAGTATGAGCTGTGTTTCCATTTGTTTGTGTTGTCTATGATTTCTAAGAAACTCTTCTGTAAATCTATCCAAAATCATTATTAGAATCTACTCATACCTAATTTTCTGTACTGAAGGAAAACAACTCATTGGCATTCTAATTAGCTATAACAGAAATAATAGTAAACATTAAAAACAACTGGTGACATTTACTGTGCACGTACACATAGGGGACTGTTCGATCCTTTATCTCATATAATCATTATAATAACACCAAAAGGTAAGTATTATTACCTCACATATTCTCCAGTTGAAGATAATGAGAAACTGAGGCATTAGGCTAAAAATGACCCATGGACACAAACCTTGTAAGTGCCACAGTGGGCATAAAAACCATTTTGGTGTTTCTAATGCTATTTGAGTTATTCTTTTTGCAAAACAAAGCAAACTCAAAACTGTAATTTGCTTTTTTTATGTGACCAATGTATAGAATCTGTTTTCCATTCTTTTTATCATTTTAATATCCTCTGATACTTTTTAAATAGATACGATGTTAACAAATATAAACTATATATGAAGGACTACCCAGTTTTCAAACATTATTTTCAGAATAACACATCCTAAAATACTGTTTCCCTCTTCAAGATATTAACCTAACTGAAAATATATATTCAATGGTGGGATTATCAATCTATACAGATTTCCAATGTCTTTGCATATGTTTGTGAATAACCAGTATTGTTACAATTTCCATTATATGTGTGTTTGTCCAAAGACTAAAGGTTTCTCTCAGTATGAACCGGGGAATGCGTCTAGAACTCAACTCAGACACCAAAATCTGACAATGCTCAACTCTCTTACATAAAATGGCATAGTATTAATATTTTCATATAACCTATGCACATCTTCCTATATACTTTCAATCATGTCTAGATTATTTATAATGCCTAATACAACACAAATGCTATATAGTTGTTATGTTGTCTTGTTTTTACATGTGTTATGTTTACTGTTGTAATGTTATTTTTTATTGTTGTACTGTTTTTTGTTTGTTTCCAAATATTTTCCAACCTAGATTGGTGGAAACCATGAATGTGGAACTCAGAGATACAAGGAATTCAGGGATACGGAGGACCAACTGTGTACTCTTGTATTCCATTCTTCTCTCATGTCTGCCAGTAACATTGGTATTTTCATTAAGATCTCATGCATCCTTTGTCACATTTGGTTCCATAAGTCTTGTAATGTCTCTGTTATTGTGAATAACTTTTCTCTACTAAATTTTGTCATTAGTTATTGCTGGAATCTAGGTTGCAATACTGGTACTGTATATTAGTCTTGCACCCAGCAACTTTGCTGAATTATGTTATTAATTCTAACAACTAATCTGCAGATTCCTTTAGACAATTATATTGTATATTATCATACTGCCTATATATAGTGATAGTTTGCTTTCCTTTTTATCTAGGCCCAACACTGCTACTAAATATATGTTTGACTTTGAGTAAGTCACTAGGATTCTCTTTGTTCATCTGTCAAACTAAATGACTGAGCCAAGGGATTTTCAAAAACCTTCATTATTATAAATTTCCTACATTCTATTATATACACATATGACACTGTTATATGGTATCCTTCCCTTTACCTAATACATTGCTTTTGGTCAAGCCCCTCTAAATAGTAGTAAGCTTAATCTACAGGTTCAGCCCAACAGATACTGCTACTACTTTCTAAAACGGAAACACATACTACTAACTGAATAGACATGTGATTCCTCAAATTTCCCACTTTCTTGTAATTAAATCTGACTATTAGCTTTATCAATTAGCCATGAGCAAAAGTAGAGTGTGTTTCCTTGGGACCAAAGCACACACACACACAAAAAAGCACACAAAGTTAGTTCTTAGATGCCTTTCTTCCCCTGCCATGGTAACTGAAGCTATTCTAAATAGGAAGCATTAGTCAGTTGGGGTTCCTGAATGACCACCTGGAACAGAGCCCCGTAACTAGCATTAGATATATAGCATGTACATGAATTAAAACCACTATTTTGAAAGCCACTGAGATTTGGGCATTTTTTTTTATATCAAAGCATAATTTATTATATCTTGAATAGATTAAGATAGCAAATCAATTTTATTTCAGGTACTACTGATGGGTAGTAGCTACCTAGAACAATGCCTTTTTAAAATATTGAGTGGCCGTGTCTAGGAAAATTAGAAAGGAATGACAAGCACAGCGTCAATGTCTCCATGAACATGGGAGACTGGATTAACTCTTGTGATATTGTGATATGATAAGAACCGTATATTTGCTCACTTCCCCAGTTCCTGAGACAGCTCCTAATATCCTTATAGATAGAATTTCAAGGAGAATACAGAGAATATCTGTTCTGATATTTGGTCTTTGACCCTAGTTTCTGACATAGAGCTCCTAAAATCCCTTGCAATTTCCGAGGTAACAATATCATCTTTTGTTCAAATGAAGTGACTCTTGGTAGGCTCCTGGATAGCCTCAGGATGTTGGCTGGTTGCCAGGGAAACCAACAACGCAATTGGGGGGTCAGAACTTTCAGCCTTCCTCTAACACACTCCACCCTTGGCCTCCATGGAGGATAGACGGACTGAAGGTTGAATTGACTTCCAGTGGCCAACGACGTAATCAACCATGCCTACAAAATGGAGCCTCCTTAAAAACCCCAAAAGATACAAGTTGGAATTAAAACGAGGTTGCTAAACTAAAACTAGGTGTCTGGAGGGTAATGCGCTGGACAAGACATGGGAGTTACATGCCTCTTCCCACATTCCCTGCCCTAGGCATCTTTTCCATCTTTGTGTTCATCTGTATGTTTTGTACTCTCTTTTATAATAAATAAACATTAGTAAAGTTACGTGAGCTGCTCTATCATGAGGGGAGGATCATGGGAATCCCTGATTTAAATCAGTGAGACAGAAGTAAAGATGACAATCTACTACTTGCAACTGGAATGTGAGGTAGGAGCAGGTGCGGTGCAGTGACTCATGCCTACAATTTCAGCACTTTGGGGGGCTGAGGCAGGCGGATCACTTGAGGCCCGGAGTTCGAGTCCAGCCTGGCCAACATGGTGAAACCCCATCTTTATTAAAAATACAAAAATTAGCCCAGCATGGTGGCACTTGCCTACAGTCCCAGCTACTTGGGAGGCTGAGAGATGATAATCTTGAACTCAGGAGGTGGAGCTTGCATTAAGCCAAACTGAGACTGTGTCACTGTACTCCAGCCTGGGCAACAGAGCAAGACTCCATCCCCCAACCCAATAAAAGAAAAATTAAATTGAAGTAGAGGGCAGTCTCGTTTGGCTAAGGGGTCAATCTGTGGAATCTGATGCTATCTCCAGGTAGATAATGTCAAAACTGAGTTAAATTACAGAACATTCAATTAGCATTGCTGGAGAACTGCTTGGTGGGTGGAGATAAACCCCCACACATCTATCAGAATTATTGTGTTGAGTGGTGTGTGAGAGATGAGAGGGAAAAAAAGACTGTCCTTTTTTTTTCTTTTCAGAACTCTGGAATTCTGACTTTGAGCATAAGTTTTATGCAAATGGAGGCTTATAACTAAAAGACTTTAGTAAGTAGTGGCCAGAAAATAAATGCAAACTGCAGACCGGTCGTATCCAGAGTCGCAGTATAGTTATCTCATACAAATATTCTCAGCTCTCCTCATCTCCAGCATTCCTATTCACCAGCTTGACTATCTTCCCCCAACACAAACCTTGGGTTACAATAAAACCTAAAAAAGCAATTTCTTCTGCAGAATTTTGATGCATAACCTTGAAAATGTAATTCTCACAAGACAAAAAATTATTACTCACAGCATCAAAAACTTCCCAGATTATTTTCTTGAGTGTTTGCTGCTTCTTTTTAAAATATTCTGGCTACAAATCAAGCATCATTTTCAATGGCTATATTCTAATAGAGCACTTCATAAATACAAAATATATAAAAATTCTAAGATAAATACCGATATTCTAATACATACACAATCAAAGCTAAGCAGGTACCCAGGCCTGATTTCCTTCCACCTGTTCTCTTGAAGTAGGAGGCACTACTGAATTTAGTTATTTAGTGTTTATCAATAAGGTGTACTTTCTTAGAATTTGCCTGTAAACACATATACGTATTCTAACATTTTGTACCTATTTTGCAAATTTCAATTTGCAACATGATATAAATGGTATCACACTGTTCATCTGCAATTCGTCTATATCCAAAGGCAATTTCAGTTCTGCAGAATATTACATTCCTGGAATTGATTCTTATTGATATGTGTGCTTATAGTTTCACTGTACATACAGTATAACATTGCTTCAATACACTATGCTTCATCAATTTCTCTACTGCTGAATATTTAGGGATCTCTTGTTGGTTGGTAGGCTGGTTTGTGCTTCAAATAGAATTTCTTTTTTTTACAGCAGTTTTAGGTTCACAGCAAAAGTAGGAGGGTACAGAGTGTTCCTACATACCTCTGCCCCTACCCATGTACAGCCTCCCCCACGATCAATATCCTTCATCAAAGTCATACCTCTGTTACAACTGATGAACCTACATTCAGGTATCCAAAGTGTATAGTTTACACTGGGGTTAACCCTTTGTGTTAGATATTTGATGGATTTTGAGAAATTTATAATGACATGTAACCACCACTATCGTATCTTACAAAATAGTTTCACTGCACTAAAAATATCCTGGGCTCACCTATTCATCCCTCCCTGCCCCCTATCCCTGGCAACTTCTGATCTCTTTACTATCTTCATACATTTGTCTTTGCCAGAATGTCACATTGTGTAGCCTTTTTCAGATTGGCTTCCTTTATTTAGTCACATGCATTTAAGATTCCTCCATGTCTTTTTATTAATTGAGAGCTCATTTCTTTTTATCACTGAATAATACCCCATTGTCTGGATGCACCAGTTGATTTATTTGTTCACCTACTGATGGACATCTCGGGTGCTTTCACATTTTGGCAATTATAAACAAAGCTGCTAAAAACATCTGTGTGCAGGGTTTTTTGGGGACATAAGATTTTACTCATTTGGGTAAATACCGAGGACTGTGATTGCTGGACTGCACTGTAAAAGGATGGTTTTTTACTTTGTAAAAACTATGTAAAAAACTGCCAAACTATCTTCCAAAGTGGCTGCTCGACGTGCATTCCCATCAAGAATGAATGAGAATTCCTGTTGCTCCACATTCCCACCAGCATTGGTTGCTGTCCGAGTTTTGGATTTTCGCTCTTCTGATAGATGTATAGTGATCTTTTGCTTGTTTTGGCCATTACAAAAATAACATTGACATAAATATGTATGTGCATGTTTTCATGAGCCCAAGTGCAAGAGTGGGTCTAGGCCAAGTATATTTCTTAGAATAAATTTGCTGGGTCCCAGTTATGACCGTCTTAAACATTAGTAGGTATAATCACATTGCTTTTTAAAGAGGTAAAATCAATTTACATTTCTAACAGAAATGTATGAGAATTTTTATTGGTTCACATCTTTGCCACCATTTTACATTGTCAAATTCGAAAACTTTTGCCAATTTCATGCATGAGAATTTGAATGTGACTTTAATTTGTGCATTCCCTATAACTAATAATCTTGAACATCTTTTAAAATATTTGAAAGCCATCTGAGTTCTCTTTTCCATGAAGTATTTCTTCAAATACATTGAACATTTTCCTACTAGGATAGTCTTTTTTATTGATTGGTAGTAGACCTTTATAATTTTGGAGAGTAAAATTTTATCCACTTATATTTACATGTTAAAAATATCTTTTCCCAATCTGAGGTTTATAATTTTATTGGTGGTAGGAGTGGAGCTTTTATGTTGCTCTGTTTTATTTGTTTGCTTTACATATTATAGTGTTTGCGGATATTCAGAAGTGTTTAAGTTTAATTTAGTCAAATATATCTTCACTTTGTTTTGTGGTTGGTACTTTGGGGAACTTTAAAAAAATCTGATTTATTGAGGTATAATTTACATGCAATGAAATTTACCACTTATAAGTATACAACTTGATGAGTTTTAATGCTTTTCTACAATCATCTAATCATCACCACAATCACAAAATAGGACATTTCCATCTATTTTATGGAATAAAAACATTTGCATGTCTCTGCAGTAAATTCCCACCTACTTCCTCCGGCCCTTGCCAACCACTCATCTGCTTTTAGTCACGCTAGCTTTGCCTTTCTACCATCTCACATAAATGGGATCATTTGGTATACAGTCTTTAGTGCCCTGCATCTGTCACTTTGCTTAAGGATTTTGAGTTGCATCCACATTGTTGCACATATTAATAGTTCATTCTTTTTGTTACCACATAGTATCCCTTTATCAGGTGATGGAACTTTTGGTCATTTTCAGTTTTAGGCTATTGTAAGCAAAACTGCTCCAAATATATGAGTACACGACTCTGGGTAGAAACAGGGATAAATAACTGTTGGGTAAATAACCAGGAGCAGGCCACTATGCTGTATTGTAAATGTATGTTTAATTTTATAAAACTGCCAAACTGTTTTCCAAAGCAACCACCATTTGCATTGAAATATAATTTTAAGTTCTATATTACTGACTCTAAAAAACATGTGCAACTAAAATAGTTTTATGCTAAAGTATTAGAAAGTTATGTGACAAAAAACTTAGCATTTCCTTCTGTACCAAATTTATTAATATTTACATATTTAATGACTTTCTTGTAAATTAAATTATGTATAAGCATGCTAACAAAAATGAATCCCTTATATAAAGTACGGTATGGTTTGGCTGTGTCCCCACCCAAATCTCATTTTAAATTGTAGTTTCCATTATCCCCACATGTGATGGGAGTAACCCAGTGGGAGGTAACTGAATCATGGGGGTGACTACCCCATGCAGCTGTTCTGGTGATAGTGAGTGAGTTCTCACAAGATCTGATGGTTTTTTAAGGGCCTTTTCTCTCTTTGCACAGCACTTCTCCTTGCCACCATCATGTAACGAAGGACATGTTTGCATCTCCTTCTGCTATGACTTTAAGTTTCCTGAGGCCTCCACAGCCCTGTGGACCTGTGAGTCCACTAAACCTCTTTCCTTTATAAATTACCCAGTCTTAGGCATGTCTTTATTAGCAGCATGAGTATGGACTAATACAAAGTAGTAAATTAGAGGGTCATCATAGTGGTTGTGAGGCAGGACTAGATTGCAGCTCCAGACAGAGCAGTATGTGGGGGCCCACATTGTGAATTTTAGCCCCAGATTGACTGCAAGAACAAACCAGCAATCCTGAGAGGATCCACAGACCCTCAGAAGGAAACGCACTGTTCCTGCAGGACCCAGGAGCCCCCCTAAAACTGTAAGTACCCCAACCACAGAAGTGGGAAAGGGAGACCCTCCTCTCCTGAACACACACCCCCACTGGAGAAGCTGAAGGTCTGTTTGCAGGAGAATTTTCTGACTTTACCTGAAGCTGAGTCAATTTGGAGAGCTGAGCAACATAAAAGCGTAGAGGAAGCAGCAGAAAGGCCCTGGTTGCTCACTGGGTCCCCTAGCAGGCCACCGTTCCTGCCTGGCACCACAGGGATCCAATGGGAGAGGAGCATGGGGTAAAACTCCGCAGGCAGAAGGAAATCTCTAGCTGAACTTTGTAACAATTTGAATGGGGCGAGAAGTCTCCTGGCCGGAACTCAAGGGGGGGTGCAAAACTACTATACAGACTCCATGGGCTGGGGAAGAACCAAGCCCTTTTGTTTTGCAGCTGGAAGGTGAGTAGCCTGGAGTACATGTTCAAAACCCATCACACCCTCTGCCTGGAAACAGACTCAGGGCTGTTGAGGTGGGAGGCATGGTGGGAGTGAGACCAGCCCTTCAGTTTGCATGGGAGCTAGGTGAGGCCTGTGACTGCTGGCTTTCCCCTCCTTCTCTGACAACCTGCATGACTCAGCAGAGGCAGCCATAATCCTCTAGGTGTACAACTCCAGTGACCTGGGACTCTCACCCCCATCCCCCAGAGCAGCTGCAGCAGGACCCACCCAAGGAGAGTCTGAGCTCGGACACGCCTAGCCTGCCCCCACCTGATGGTCCTTCCCTATCCACCCTGGTAGTGGAAGACAAAGGGCATATAATCTTGGGAGCTCTAGGGCCCTGCCCACTGCCAGTTCCTCCCCATACTACCACAGCTCATGCTCTCTGGAAAGTGCCACCTCCTGGCAGGAGGCCAACCAGCACAAAAGTAACACATTGAACCACCACAGCTAAGAACTGTCATGGAGTTACTGCACACTCCCTCCACCTCCACCAGAACAGACACTTGTATCCACAGCTGAGAGACCCATAGATGATTCACATCATAGGACTCTGTGTAGACAACCCCCAGTACCAGCTTGGAACCAGGTAGCCTCACCAGATGGCTAGACCCAAAAGACAGACAGTAATCACTGCATTCGGTTCACAGGAAGCCACATCCATAGGAAAAGGGGGAAAGTACTGTATCAAGGGAATACCATGTGGAACAGAAGAATCTGAACAACAGCCTTCAGCCCTAGATCTTCCTTCTGACAGAGCTTACCCAAATGAGAAGGAACCAGAAAACCAACCCTGGTAATATGACAAAACAAGGCTATTCAACACCCCAAAAATTCACACTAGTTCACGAGCAATGGATCCAAACCAAGAAGAAATCCTTGATTTACCCGAAAAACAATTCAAGAGGTTAGTTATTAATCAAAGAGGGACCAGAGAAAGGCGAAGCCCAATGGAAGGAAATCCAAAACATGATACAAGAAGTGAAGGGAGAAAGTTATCTGTTCAAGGAAATAGACACCTTAAAGGAAAAACAATAAAACATTCAGGAAACTTTGGATGCACTTTCAGAAATGCAAATTGAACAAGTAGAAGAAAGAAATTCCAAGCGTAAAGACAAGGTCTTCATATTAACTCAATCCATCAAAGACAAAAAAGAATAAGAAAATATGAACAAAGCCTCCAAGAAGACTGGGATTATGTAAAACGACTAAACCTAAGAATAATTAGTATTCCTGAGGAAGAAGAGAATTCTAAAAGCTTGGAAAACATGCTTGGGGGAATAACTGAGGAAAACTTCCCTGGCCCTGTTAGAGACCTGCATATCCAAATACAAGAAGCACAAAGAACACCCAGGAATTTCATCACAAAGAGATCTTCACCTAGGTACATTGTCATCAGGTTATCCAAAGTTAAGACGAAGGAAAGAGTCTTAAGAATTGTCAGGCAAAAGCACCAGGTAACCTATACAGGAAAGCTATCAGATTAAGAGCAGATTTCTCAGCAGAAACACTACAAGCTAGAAGCGATTGGGGCCCTATCTTCAGCCTCCTCAAATAGCCAAGAATTTTGTATCTAGCAAAACTAAGCATCGTGTATGAAGGAAAGATACTGTCTTTTTCAGACAAACAAATGCTGAGAGAATTTACCATTACTAAGCCACCACCAAAGGAGCTCTGAATGTTGAGCTGAATCCTGGAAACACATCAAAACAGAACCTCTTTAAAGCATAATTCACACGGGACCTTTAAAACAAAAATATAAGTTAAAAAGCAGAAACAAACAAACAAACAAAAACCCAAGGTACGCAGGCAACAAAGAGCATGATGAATGCAACAGGACATTTCAATACTAACATTGAATGTAAACAGCCTAAATGTTCCACTTAGAAGATACAGAACCACAGAACAGATAAGAACTCACCAATCATCTGCTGCCTTCAGGAGACTCAGGTGACACCTAAGGACTCACATAAACTTAAAGGGGTGGGAAAAGGCACTTCATGCACATGGACACCAAAAGTGAGCAAGGGTAGCTATGTTTATATCAGGCAAAACAAACTTTCAACAGTAGTGAAAAGAGACAAAGGGGACATGACATAATGGTAAAAGGCCTTATCCAACAGGCAAATATCACAATCCTAAACATACACGCACCTAACACTGGAGCTCCCTAATTTATAAAACAATTACTAATAGACCTAAGAAATGAAACAGACAGCAACACAATACTAATGGGAGACTTCAATCCTCCACTAACAGCACTAGACAGGTAGACCATCAAGAGAGAAAGTCAACAAAGAAACAATGGATTTAAACTATACCTTGGAACAAATGGACTTAACAGATATATACAGAACATTTCATCTAACAACTGCAGAAAACACATTCTATTAAAAGTGCATAGAACTTTCTCCAAGATAGACCATATGACAGGGCATAAAACAAGCCTCAATAAATTTAAGAAAATTGAAATTATATAAAGCACCCTCTCAGACGACAGTGGTATAAAACTGGAAATAAACTTCAAAAAGAACTTTCAAAACCACCCGAATACATGGAAATTAAATAACCTGCCACTGAATGAGCACTGTGTCAAAAACGAAATCAAGATGGAATTTAAAAAATTATCCGAATCAAACAACAATAATGTCAGAACCTATCAAAACTTCTGGGATACAGCAAAGGTGGTGCTAAGAGGAAAATTCATAGCCCTAAATGCCTACATCAAAAATATTGACAGAGCACTAACTGATATTCTAAGGTCACATCTCAAGGAACTAGAGAAATAAGAACAAACCAAACCCAAACCCAGCAGAAGAAAGGAAATAACCAAGATCAGAGCAGAACTCAATGAAACTGAAACAAAAAAAAATTTTTTATCAAAAGATAAATGAAACAAAAAGCTGATTCTTTGAAAAGATAAATAAAATTGAGAGACCGTTAGCAAGATTAACCAATAAGAGAGAAAATACAAATGAAAATCTCATTAAGAAATGAAACAGGAGATATTACAAATGACACCACTGAAATACAAAGGGTCATTCAAGACTGCTATGAACACCTTTACACACATCAACTAGAAAACTTAGAAAAGATGAATAAGTTCCCTAATTAGATATCAGGGGTCATTAGATACCATTAGATACCTGGAACAGACCAGTAACAGGCAGCGATATTAAAATGGTAATTTAAAAATTACCGACAAAAAAAACTCCAGGACCAGGCAGATTCACTGCAGAATTCTACCAGACATTCAAAGAAGAATTGGTACCAATCTTTTTGACACTATTCTGTAGGATAGAGAAAGAAGGAACCTCCCTAATTCATTCTATGAAGCCAGCATCACCCTAATACCAAAACCAGGAAAGGACACAATCAAAAGAGAAAACTACAGACTGATATCCTTGATGAACACAAATGCTAAAATCCTTAACAATATACTAGCTAACCAAATCCAATAACATATCAAAAAGATAATCCACCATGATCAAGTGGGTTTCATATAAGGGATGCAGGGATGGTTTAATATATGCAAGTCAATAAATGTGATACACCACATAAATAGAAATAAAAAAGATCACATGATCATCTCAAGAGCTGCAGAAAAAGTAACAAAATCTAGCATCTCTTTATGATTAAAACTCTTAGCAAAATCGGCATACAAGGAACATAACATAATGTAATAAAAGTCATCTATGGCAAACCCTCAGCCAACATAATACTGAGTGGGAAAAAGTTGAAAGCATTCCCTCTGAGAACTGGAACAAGACAGGGGTGCCCACTTGCCCCACTCTTCTTCAACATAGTACTGAAGTCCTAGTCATCAGAGCAGTCAGAGAAGAGAAAGAAGAAAGGGCATCCAAATCAGTAAAGAGGAAGTCAAACTGTCACTGCTGATGATGTGATTGTTTACCTTGAAAACCCTAAGGACTCCTCCAGAAAGCTCCTAGAACTGATAAAAGAATTCAGCAAAGTTTCTGGAAACAAGATTAATGTACACAAATCAGTAGCTCTTCTATACACCAACAGCGACCAAGCAGAGAATCAAATCAAGAACTCAACCCCTTTTATAATAGCTGCAAAAAAATAAATAAATGCCTATCAATCAATGAGTGGATGAAGAAACTGTGATATACATATGTGTGTGTGTGTATATATATATATATATGAAATATGTATATATATATGAAACTGTGATATATATGTGTGTGTATGTGTATATATATGAGAGATGGAATACTATGCAGCCATAAAAAGGAATGAATTACCAGCATTTGCAGTGACCTGGATGAGACTGGAGACTATTATTCTAAGTAAATTAACTCGAGAATGGAAAACCAAACATTGTATATTCTCACCAACATGTGGGGCCTGAACTATGAGGATGCAAAAGCATAAGAATGATACAATGAACTTTGGGGACTTGGAAAGAGTTGGGGAAGAGGGGGCAAAGGATAAAAGACTACAAATATGGTGCAGAATATACTGCTCGGTTGATGGGTGCACCAAAATCTCAGAAATCACCACCAAAGAACTTACTCATGTAACCAAGTACCATCTGTACCCCAATAAATTATGGGGAAAAAAAGAAATTGATACAAAGTAGTATATTAAATATTACTACAAATGTACTATACCAAGACCATTATCAATCTATATAGGATTAAGCATTAATACAGTAACAAATATCAATATTTATACCAGCAACATTGAAGACATTAAATTCCTTGAAACAGGAAGACAATGGTTGTATATTCTTTGGAGAGTACAGTAGGATATAAAAAGTCAAATGAACTTGAAATGTCAAAATACATACATCAATATTATTAGTCTAAAGAAGGAAAACCAGTCACAATCAATGCACACAGTAAGAGACTCTATTTCCTTCAAAACTGTATTATGTACCTGTAATACCAGATGATTGAGAGGTTGTCTCTGCCTACAGGTGATTTCATAATTTGAGAAAGGCCAAAGTAAACGTAAAGAGACACAGGAGTTAGCAGCAAGTTACACAGTCAAAGGAATTTATTTTGTTTGAAAGAGAAGCGCGCGGGAGGGAGGGAGAAAGAGCAAGTGAGTGAGAAAGTACAAAAGAGAGAAAGAAATAGTAAAGCAAGGAGGTACACAGCCAAGCAAGTAAGCAAGAGAGAAAAGAGAATTACTTGGTCGTAAAGGAGGGAGATACCTTGTACATGCAGGAAGGCTTTACAAAGGAAGAAACATTTTACAGATACCTAAAGGATGAAAAAGCTTCCTTCAGGTGAAGAATGTGCAAGGGTCTTCCAGGAAGAGAGAGAACAGAGTGTATCCAAAGGCATGTCATCTTTCCTTAAAATCCAACTGGATGTTTATACCTCCAGGGATGTTCATGCATGTCTAAATATGCAAATTGGCAAGTAGCAACATGTGGAAAAATGCAATCCACTGTTAGAAAGCTCTCTTAAGCTCCCTTCATCTTTCAAATAAAGTTGTGCTGGTTACATGGCATTTGAAACCTGATCTTACCCCTCAGCAGAACACCTATGAGTTCACAGTCACCAACAAATGCTTCTTCTCTATGCCTTTATTCTATTTGTCCTTAAGAACCGCTTCCTTCCATATCACACTCTATTGAGCTATATTCACATTTTACCCATTTATTCTTTCATTCTTTTGAATATCAAAAGCATTCATTAATTTAAGTACCATCTGTCAAGGAGTCCCACTCAAATGCCATCCCTATACCTTCATAAAACTTCACTAATAGCTCCAGCCATAAATATTCTCTTTCCCAGCCTTAGGAAGGCAGGCACATTGAACCTACAGGCAGAAAACTTTGCCTCTATTATATCTTTGATGGTTGTTCCCATTGCATTTGTTCTAGCTCTCCCTTTAGCAATATAATACTTTCCATATGTTAGAGCTGGGCTAGGCACACCATGGGCATAAACCAAATCACAGCCCAAGAGTTAAGAATGGCTTGGGGCTGGGTGTGGTGGCTCACACCTGTAATCCCAGCACTTTGGGAGGCCAAGGCGGGCAGATCACGAGCTCAAGAAATCGAGACCATTCTGGCCAACATGGCAAAACCTCGTCTCTACTAAAAATACAAAAATTAGCTGGGCGTGGTGGTGCATGCCCGTAGTCCCAACTACTTGGGAGGCTGAGGCAGGAGCATCCCTTGAACCTGGGAGGTGGAGATTGCAGGGAGCCGAGATCGCGCCATTGCACTCCAGCCTGGTGACAGAGTAAGACTCTGTCTCAAAAAAGAATGGCTTGTACTTTTTTCAACAATTGAAAAAAACATTGCAAGAAAGAAAATATTTTACGGCACATGAAAATATGAAATTGAATTTTTAGTGCCCATAAGTACAGGTTTTTTGGGCACATAGCCATGTTCATCTGTTTGCATATGGTCCATGGCCACTTCCACACTGCAATGTCCAAGTTGAATAGAAAACATCTGACCCACAAAACCTAAAATATTTACCATCTGGCTCTTTACAGAAAAAAAAAAATGCACCAACTTCTGTGTTAGAGCTTCAGTGGCTGTAGCGTGTTCGCTCCAGTGATGGCTAAATCATACTCTTAGATTCAGAAAGTAAGTATACAAAACCCCAGGTGTAGTTTTCAGTTTTTCACAAGCATTCGCTTAATTCAGCTCTGATCATCTAAATTAACAGCTTCTCCTTCCTTTACCCTTAATGCTGCTCTCTATTATTACAATGGGTACACCATCATCAAAACCGCAATCCCTGTTCTGAACTTCCACCAGTACTGTTTCTGTTTGCATAAGCCCTCCATACCGTATTTGTGAGGACTAAGGCTTCCAGAACAGCACATCAGCACATCAGCAGCTTACTGCCTAGCAATGCCTGTACCATCTGTGTGTGGGGCGTGGCGGGGAAGAGGGGGTCTGAACTGATGATGGGATGGAGCAAAGAAGAAGGAAGGAACAAAAGCTGGCCGTGCACTGTGCTTGCTAGCACAGCCCCGTTTGTCTGAGGCTGACAGGTTACGTGGATTAAAATATCTGCCCATCTTTTTGCAGCGTTTGAGATGAAACTGTGCAAGAGGTGAACTCCAGGCAGGTTTTCTGCAACTGGTTCCCTCTGTCTTATAATTAGTGGAGACTATTAGACTTCAGTGTTTTCCTAAGTTTTGATTTCGCTTCATTTTCTATATCTTATGAGAAACTTAATGGGAAATTAGGAGCTCATCTATGACTACAATGAGAATTCTTTAAAATCTTTTTTAAATTTCCAGAATGAGCCTTTAGCTCATATCACAAAGCATCATAAGGTAAGATACTGATGTTGTATTATTCATAGGAATTTAATTTAGTATAAAATTAGATATGTAATTCAAGTATTCCATAAAATGCCTTCTATTTTGGGAATTTCAATGATGTCATCGTTGCCCTTTGTGTCACCACTCTTCCCTAACTGGATAGCAGCATAAATGCGTGTTAAAAATAGTAAGAAGAGGCCAGTCGTAGGGGCTCACGCCTGTAATCTCAGCACTTTGGGAGGCCAAGGCATGCAGATCACCTAAGGTCAGTAGTTTGAGACCAGCCTGGAAAACATGGTGAAACCCCATCTCTACTAAAAATACAAAAATTAGCCAGGCATCGTAGCATGTGCCTGTAATTCCAGCTTCTTGGGAGGCTAAGGCAGGAGAATCACTAAAACCCAGGAGGCAGAGGTTGGAGGTTTCAGTGAGCCAAGATTGTGTCACTACACTCCAGCCTGGAAGACAGAGTGAGACTCTGTTTCAAAAAAAAAACTAAGAAGAATTATTTCCACATAACTTATAAATCACAATTTAACAAGCAGTTCCATTCTGGTCCAATTATCTGCCAAAAAACTGTTAAATATTTTCTTATAACTCTTTTGCTCCATCCGAACTCTGTTCAAGTATCTAATCACTTATTCTACATAGACAAGATAGTCACAAAATATTAGGATATTTCCCTTCTGCCACACTTACCATCTACTTTACTTTTCCCTAAAAATACTGGGAAACAAATATTAACTATATAACTGAAACATAAGAATATTGAAAAATAAATACTGTTATTGATAATTTATGTTCTTTCCCAACCACACTGGTCTTTTGCCTCTCATTTCCACAAACAAAATTCTGTAAAAGTCAAAATGAATAAAGAGAACAAACAGCAATAATGTTAATATTTATTTCCTTATAATTTTTATTATTTCAATTAATTTTTCGGGAAATTGTCAAGAAACAAGTAACTGCTGTTTAAGCTGTTTCCTACACTTTATGAAGTGAATCTTTCTTACATCATCTAGCATTTATCTTATACTGACATTTTTATTATTCAAAAATTCTCACTTAAATAAGATCAGTTCATCTGGAATATCACAACTATTATGCATCATTAATATCTCAATGCATTATTTACGCTGGTGAATAATGAGAAGTCACTGAATATAAAGTATTGCTCTATCATGTTCCATTATGAGAAGAAATACTTTTAATTAAAGTGATGCCATAGAATTGAAAGAAACAGAAAGAGCTCTCGATATTGTTGCATCTACAGGGGCCAGCTTCCTTTTTGCAAACCTGATAAAAATCAACAATACTGGGCTGGGTGCGGCGTCTCACGCCTGTAACCCTAGCACTTTGGGAGGCCAAGGCAGGTGGATCAAGAGGTCAGGAAATCAAGACCATCCTAGCCAACCTGGTGAAACCCTGTCTCTTAAAAAAAAAAAAAAATCAACAATACTATTTTATACATACCGTGAATATGCATCAGTCTCAGAAATACAGGATAATTGAAATATTGGATGAAACAAATCTTAAAGATATTCTTACTGCCTCTATCCAGAGTCCATGATGATCAATACCAGAAAACTATGCTTACAGCAGTCAGATAATTGAATAAGAATGGCTTTTACTATTTTTTAATGAATGTCCCTTTTGTGGGGGCAGCACTGCATGATATTGATTCAATTGTCACATCTGTATAAAATGATGGTCCTCATCTGTATAAAACTGCTCCTATGAAACCCTGGCATTGCATGAGATTCAGCCTTGTGTAATGACGCTAAAATCTTTCCTGGTTTTGCAAAATTTTTTGCTCAATTTTAAATTTCTATAATAATCATTCTCAAACCCTTAAAAACTATCACTGCTTTATAATCTAGTAGAATTTGGGATCTAATTAACTGATTTATTGACTGAGACAGAGTCTCACTCTGTTGCCTGGGCTGGAATACAGTGGTACAATCATTAGGATGTCATTTAGTATAAAATTAGATACGTAATTATTTGTTAAAGTATTTATTGTCATGAGTTTTAGATCATCTGAACAAGGTGAGGCTCAGCAGAATATAGAGTCTTATAAAATGATTCATGTTAACCATTGCTTATTATTATAAACTGCACCCTGTCATGAACATGAAAAGCCAAATAAATTAGTCCCCAGTGAAACTGTCAAGCCAAATACTATAGCAATCCTTCACAGAAGTGCAAAGGCAGTTTTATTTAGCCCATTCTTCTTACAATCATTGTTTAAACATCCTTGTTCCTTGAAGAAGAAACTCAACCTAGTCTGATCCATTTCCGTGGATTAAAGTTACTCTGCTCTATCTATGAAAAAAATATATAACACTTATTTAAAATCTGCTCATATATGAAATATGCCTGATTGTAACCACTGAACACCAATTATGAATGGTTTCTTGATGTACTTCAACTTAAAACCCTAGAATAACCCAAATATTATCAAAGGAACATTAGCCTGATTGGCAATTATTCCACTTAATCAAATATTTTACTGATTGAAAAGCAAATTATAAGCAAAAAGGAGAAAGAAAGAGCAATTCCCAAATATGTCCTCACAGTGGCTATTATGACAGAGCTGCTGTACCCAGGAGTATGATTTTCCACCACAATGGCTGGTTGGCAGCAAAGCAAGCCTGCTCAGACCATGTTCAGTGCCTAAGTCTTTACGATCCATAGTAAAATCAAATTTATACAGACTGTGTTTCCTTTTAAAAAGGTGTGGGAATGCTTTTACACTGTTGGTGGGAGTGTAAATTAGTTCAACCATTGCGGAAAACAGTGTGGCGATTCCTAAAGGATCTAGAAATAGAAATAACCATTCGACCCAGCAATCTCATTACTGGTTATATACCCAAAGGATTATAAATCATTCCATTATAAAGACACATGCACACGTATGTTTATTGCGGCACTGTTCACAATAGCAAAGACTTGACACTAACCCAAATGCCCATCAATGATAGACTGGTTAAAGAAAATGTGGCACATATATACGATGGAACACTATGCAGCCGTAAAAAAGGATGAGTTCATGTCCTTTGGGGGACATGGTTGAAGCTGGAAACCATCATTCTCAGCAAACTGACACAAGAACAGAAGACCAAACACCGCATGTTCTCATTCATAAGTGGGTGTTGAATAATGCGAACATATGGACACAGGGAGGGGAACATGACACCAGGGCCTGTCGGGGGGTGGAGGGCTAGGGGAAGGATAGCATAAGGAGAAATATCTAATATAGATGACGAGTGATGGATGCAACAAATCACCATGGCATGTGTATATCTATGCAATGAACCTTCATGTTCTGCACATGTACCCTAGAATTTAAAGTATAAAAAAAAAGGTGTGCCCAAGAGTAAAATTGGGTTACAAAAATTTAACACCAGCTCTCAGGAATACAAATTATATTCCCTATCTCCTACTTAGAAATGGTTTTATACTATACTACTCTCTCCAAAAGTTACTCAGATTTTAAAGAGCATTAATTAAAATAATATAAATAAGGTAAAATTACATTTTCTATTTCAAGAGCAAAGGTTCCTGGGACTGAGCACATATTCTTTTCTATATGATGGATGAATATATATATACATATCCCTCTTATCCAATTTGAGCTTAAAAAACTCTCAGCCAGGTGTGGTGGCTCACACCCGTAATCTCAGCACTTTGGGAGGGTAAGGCAGGAAGGCTGCTTGAGCCCAGGACTCGAGACCAACCTGGGCAACATAGTGACACCTCATCTCTGCTAAAAAAAAAATAATAATAAATAAATAAATAAATTAGCTGGGTGTGGTGGTGTGTGCCTGTAGTCCTAGATACCTGGAAGGCTGAGGTGGGAAGATCGCTTGAGCCCAGCAGGCAGATGCTGCAGTGAGCCCAGATCACACTACTTCACTCCAGCCTGGGAAACAGAGCCAGACCTTGACTAGAAACAAAATAAAAAATCCACAAGGAAAAACAGAAACTACACTTCAAACCTATGATCCCCAAAAATCTACTGATGCCATACAAATATAGGAAATTAATTCATTAGCACATGTATACATGATACAAACATAGTACATCAGTGAGATTATCAAAAATAGCAAATAAACACACATGGTGTTAAAAGTTTAATGACTTTATATTGGTGAGAAGTTAGAAAAAGATGATTTTTTGCTTATTTATTTAGTTACCTATTTTGAGAGAGGGTCTCACTGTCACCCAGGCTGCAATGCAGTGATACGACCTCAGCTCACTTCTGCCTCGGCTCAGTGCAGCCTCAAATTGTTGGGCTCAAGCAATCCTCCGGCCTCGGCCTCCTGAACAGCTGGGACTACAGGCACACGCCACCAGACCCAGGCAATTTTTAAATTTTTGTAGAGACAGGGTCTGGTCTTTAGAGACCGAACCTCGCCTAATTTTTTAGTTTTGGAGAGAGAGAGGGTCTCAGTATGTTGCCAGGTTACGTGGCCATTGATTTTATCACCTGCTATGTTACGGATTTCTCTCAGCAATTCGTTCCTGTAGCAGTTTTTTCCACTGATGAATTTTGGGGAATTTTCAGGTATATAATCAAATTATCTTCAACTAGAAATGGTTTTACCTCCTCATGTCTGATCTGTGTCTAATTACACTGGCTCTTACCTCCAACACAGGCATGTATTGCAGAGGCCATACTGGACATCCTTCTTTAACTTACACCTGACTTTAACTGCTAGTGTGCTACCTTAAAGAAAGTGCTGACTTTGAACTGAAGTGTGTGTGCACACATGTGCTTATAAAACAATGTTAAGGAGGTATCTTATTATTTTTATTTATTTTTACTTGAGACAGAATCTCACTCTGTCGCCAGGATAGAATGCAGTGGCGTGACCTTAGCTCACCGCAATCTCTGCCTCCCGGGTTCAAGCAATTCTCCTGCCTCAGCCTACTGAGTAGCTAGGATTACAGACATGTGCCACCATGTCTGGCTAATTTTGTATTTTTAGTAGAGACGGGGTTTCTCCATGTTGGTCAGGCTGGTATCAAACCCTAGACCTCAGGTGATCCGTGCACCTTGGCCTCCCAAAGTGCTGGGACTGCAGGCATAAGCCATCACGCCTGGCTATTTTTTTCCCCCCATATGTATATATGTATAATACTTTAAGTTCTGGGGTACATGTGCAGATCGTGCAGGTTTGTTATATATGTATACACATACCATGGTTGTTTGCTGCACCCATCACCCCGTCATCTACATTAGGTATTTTTCCTAATGTTATCCCTCCCCTAGCTCCCCACCCCCATGACAGGCCCCCGTTTGTGATGTTCCCCTCCCTGTGTCCATGTGTTCTCATTGTTCAACTCCCACTTATGAGTAATAACATGCAGTGTTTGGTTTTCTGTTCTTGTATCAGTTTGCTGAGAATGATGGTTTCCAGTTTTATCCACGTCCCTGCAAAGGACATGAACTCATCCTTTTTATGACTGCATAGTATTCCATGGTATATATCTGCCACATTTTCTTTATCCAGTCTATTATCTTTGAAACATAAACGGAATTTGAATTTTGTCCAGTGTGTTTTCCCTATTATGGATAAGTTCAAAGAATTTTTCTTATCTTTCCTAATATGAATAATTATATTAATTGATTTATAGTATTGAGCTATTCTCAGATTTCTGGAATAACCTGCATTAGTCATGATAAAAATTTTAATGCAATATTGGTTTTTTATTTAAAATATTTTATCTCAGAAAATTTCTATATCAATAAAACTAAAACTGATCTATAAATTACCTTTGTGAATTTTTTTTAATTTTGAAATCGATATTACATTTATTTGACAAATAAATGTAAAATTTTTCCTTCTTTTACTATACTTTGGAATAATTTCAGTAGCATAGTTAAGTAGGGAGTATCTGACATTGGTGCATGGCAGGAAATATTTTCATTACACTATGAACTTAATGTGGTAAAATTTTATTTTATTGAAATTATTCATTTTGTGAAGATTTTTAAAGTTCACTTGCATGTAGTTACACAAATGGTCCCTTACGACTTAATTTCCTTTTTTGATCATTATCCCCTTCCAACCCATATGTAACTTCTAATAATTGAATACTTGTGCGCCCTTTTCCCTTGATTAGATTAACTCATGGTTTGTCTATGTTCATGATATCTTTCAAAAATAACGCATCAATTTCCTTCTTATCTTCGTCAATACCATTCTGTTGCTTTATTTTGCTTACTTTGTTGTTCTTCTCTCAGTTTTTATCTGGTTAATTCATTTATTTTAAACTTTTATTTTTAATAATGTATACATTTAGGCCGGGCATGGTGGCTCACACTTGTAATCCCAGCACTTTGGAAGGCTGAGACAGGCGGATCACCTGGGGTCAGGAGTTCCAGACCAGCCCCGCCAACATGGCAAAACCCCATCTCTACTAAAAACACAAAAATTAGCCAGGCATGGTGACCGGCACCTAAAATCCTAGCAACTCAGGAGGCTGAGACAGGAGAATTAGTTGAACGCAGGAGGTGGAGGTTTCAGTGGACCAAGTTCATGCCACCACACTCCAGACTGGGCAACAGAGTAAGACGCTGTCTCAAAAAATTAAACAAATAAAATAAAATACAAATATAAGCATTTAATGCTATACATTTTATTCTGATAACTTCGTTAGCTATAGCCCACACTTTCTGAAACATCAGATACTCATTATCATTATGTTCAAGAAACTCTTCAATTTTATTTTATATTTTGTCTTGACCCAAGATTTAAGTAATGGTAAACATTTTAGTTTTCAGATAGAGAGGCCTTTTGTGTGGCTTTTGTTTTATAGGGGGGGTGATTTTGTTTGTGCTTTTTAAAAAATTCACTTCTAGCTTCATTTCTTTATAGTTACATTTGTATTGTTGCTACTCTTTGGAACCTACTGAGGTTTTCATTGTGGCCTAAAATATTGTCAATATTCTTGAATATGGTTTGCAAACTTTAAAGAAAGGTATACTATTTTTTCAGTTCATATTTTGACACACCTCTGTAAGGTCAACCTTATTGATTATGCCAAGCATTTTACTTATTTTTTTCAAGTTAAAAAGTGTTATTATTGGTATATATCTGTTTCTCTTTGCAACGCCTGAGGTTTCTACTTTGTAAAAGTTATATCTGTTATTGGGGTCATGAAATTACTTTGTCTTCATTGAGAACTGTACCCTTTAGCGTTATTAAAAAAAAATCCTTCTTCATCTTGAAGTTTTTTAGTCTAAATTATACCTTGTGAAATCATGAGATAAAGACGCCAGCTTTCTCTTTATTTGCTCTGCTTGGTATATCCTCGTCTACCTTTTCATTTTGCCCTTTCTGAATGCCTTTGTTTTTGTATACATAGTGTTAGATTTGGCTTTGTAGTCACACTTATAATGGTAAGTTCTTATTTTAATAGGTAAGTCAAACTCACTTATAATTGTTTATATAATTGATACACTTTGGCTTCAGTTCTCTTAGATTATTAAAATGCATATTTTAATTAAAACTACCATAAATATATAATTTCATTTTAAATAAAAATGAAATTTTTCCTTTTAAATATTTTATGTGTATGGTATGTGTGTCGGTGTGTGTGTGTATTTATCACCCATGGATTTTATATATATATATACACACACACACACAGACATGTGTGACTTAATGATGGGGACACATTCTAGAAATGTGTCATCAGGTGATCTCATCATTATGGATAAATCATCAAGTGTATGTAACACAAACCTAAATGGTACAGCTCCTATACACCTAGGTATATATGATATAGCCTATTGTTCCTAGGCTACAAACGTGTACAGCATATAACCGCACTGAATACTGTAATCAACTCTAACACAATGGTATCTGTTGATATAAACATATCACAAAATAGAAAAAGTACAGTAAAAATGTGATATAAAAGGTAAAAATGGTTCCCCTATATAGGGCACCTACAATGAATGGAGCGTGCAGGCCTGGAAGTTGCTCTGGTGATCAGTGAGTGAGTGGTGGGTGAATGTGAAGGCCTCTGACATCACCCTACTGTAGATTTTAGAAGTGCTGTACACTTAGGCTGCACTAAATTTATTTTTTTAATTTTCTTTGTTCAATAATAAATTAACCTTAGCTTATTGTAACTTTTTACTTTACAAACTTTTTTAACTTTATTTTTATAATAACACTTAGCTTATACAAACACATACAGCTGTACGAAAATATTTTCTTTATATCTGTATTCTAGAAGCCTCTTTTCTATTTAAAAAAAATTTTTTTTAACTTTTTAAACTTTTTTGTTGAAAACTAAGACTGAAACACACATTGCCATAGCCCTACACAAGACTGAGATCATCAAGACATCGCTAGGCAATGGGAATTTTTCAACTCCATTATAACCTTACATGAGACCACTGTCATATATGTGGTATGTAGTACACAGCTGTATCACATATATCAGATACATATATATACACAACATATATATAGGATATGTAATATGAGCATTAAATATGCATTTTTATATTTAAATATCTATATTATCATATAGCTACAATATACATTTATAATATACATATATTTATATATTATATATTAATTTACATATTAGCATATATATTAATATTGTTTTAATATTAAATATTAAGATTATATTAATCTTTATAGTATTAATATTATAAAGGTAAATATTTATGTAAATATTTAGTATAATATATGATGTTATATCATATACAATATAAAATATATAATGTATTTATTAATCAATGTATTATGAAGATATATTTATAAGGTAAATATATTAATATATTATATAATCTAAATGTATAAAATACTTTAAAATATTTATAATATAAATGTATTTATTGTGTTTATTATACTATTATTTATAATATAAATGTTAATAAAATATGTAATATATAAATTTATTTTTATATATTTCTTTTGTTTAGGAAGTTTGGGCTTCCATAATACTTATATTTTTAAATAATATCCTTAAGACCTTTTTTTGATTACTATTTCTGAGTTCTCTCTATGACCAATATTGCAAATATCTAATTATTTGTCTCCCAATTAAAGTTTATTGTTTACTTTTAGACTATACCTACAAAGCAATCAGAAAATTGAATTTTTATAAACTCTCCCCACTCTGCCATTTTTTGGTAGTCATACGATTTTACCTTGTCAGAGGATAAAGCCATTCCCTGAGACACTCTCCCACCTAAAACCATCGTTCCATCTCAGTTCCTGGGGTAAATATGTCTTGAATGCTCACCACCATTCCTCATACCAGAGTCTCTACTGCAATTTGGTTTTCTGCAGTGGAGGGATCCCCAACCCCTGGGCCATGGAGTGGCCCCTTAGGAACCAGGCTGCACAGCAGGAGGGGAGCAGCAGGTAAGCTTCATCTGTAGGCACAGCGGTTCCCCATCACTGGCATTACCCTGAGCTCTGCCTCCTGTCTGATCAGGAGCAACATTAGATTCTCATCAGATTGCAAACCCTATTGTGAACTGCACATGTGAGGGATCTAGGTTGTACACCCTTTTATGAGAATCTAATGCCTGACGATCTCTCACTGTCTCCCTTCACCCCCAGATGGGACTATCTAGTTGCAGGAAAACAAGCTCAGGGCTCCCACCAATTCTACATTATGGTGAGTTGTAGAATTATTTTATTATATATTACAATGTAATAATGGAAATAAAGTGCACAATAAATGCAATGAACTTGAATCACCCAAAACCACCCCCTAGCCCCGGTTCATGGAAAAATTATCTTCCAGGAAATAATTTCCTTTGGATTTTCCAAGGTTTTCACTTTTCCATCCTGTCTCTGCAGATGGTAAGCTGTGGGCTTATGTGCTCTGGTGTCCCTTCTCATGCAGTCTCCAGGTCTAAAGTTAGTTGTTCTTTAATTTGGAATTCATGCCTGTTATTCAGCTCCCTTTTCCAAATCTCTGTTCTCTACTCATCTTACTTCTGAGTTAAGAATGTATGTTGGCCGGCTGTGGTGGCTCACACCTGTAATCCCAGCACTTCGGGAAGCCGAGGTGGGTGGATCACAAGGTCAGGAGTTCGAGACCAGCCTGGGCAACATGGTGAAACCCTGTCTCTACTAAAATACAAAACATTAGCCAAGCATGGTGGTAGGAGCCTGTCATCCCAGCAACTCAGGAGGCTGAGGCAGGAGAATTGCTTGAACCTGGGAGGCAGAAGTTGTAGTGAGCCAAGATTGCACCACTGCACTCCAGCCTGGGTGACAAAGCCAGACTCCATCTCAAAAAAGAGAACAGAAACAAGGTCTCTTCTGGTATCTATGGGTTCTGCTTCCCTCTATTGTTTTGATTTGATCCTTCTCTATCCTTTGCCCCTATCATGCCTGCACTTTCTTCTCAGAGCAGGTCTTTGACCTGTAAGGGAGTTTTATATGTTAAGTTATAAAAGTCCATAGGGTCAAAGTTACTCCAGAAACATCTCACCTTACCATGCCATGGCTCCTTTGCTCTCTCTTAGTTTTGGTTATTTTCTTTTTCCTATTTTTTTTTATAAGACAGAATATTGCTGTGTCACCCAGGCTGGAGTGCAGTGGTGTGATCTTGGCTCACTGCAGCCTCCGCCTCCTGGGTTCAAGTGATTCTCCTGTCTCAGCCTCCCAAGCAGCTGGGATTACAGGTGTTTATTGCCACACCCAGCTAATTTTTGTATTTTTAGTAGAGACAGGTTTCGCTATGTTGGCCAGACTGGTCTTGAACTCCTGACCTCAAGTGTTCTTCCTGCCTTGGATCCCAAAGTGCTGGGATTACAGGCGTGAGCCATTGCACCTAAAGTGGCTGCTATTTTCACATTGGCCCACCATGCTTTCCAGCAAGGATTTGTCACTGCTTTTCAGAGACAATAGAAATCATGTCGCCTTTCTTGCACTTTTTCTATACATTTACTCACACCATATATAGGAATAACTTGTCACTTAGTTTGTCTTAGATACTCTATTGTCTACAGGTGTGAGTTTTACCCTCTTCATAGCTCTGTCTGGTTCTATGAGATTCAAAGAGATGAAAAACTATACCTTCCTGATATTTTCTCATTTCTCCCTAAATTTTTAATAACAACAAGATGGGTCTGTTTCAAAGTAAATAGATCCTAAAAGCAAAAACCTCAACTTCTAATTCCTGAAATATAGAGACACAAATGAAAATTCATTCATATACAGAATACACAGTAAATATCCACAATTAGAAATCAGGAATAACCAATCAAAACATATCAACAGATTTAAGTGTTTATATTTCTGCAAGAAAATCTACGCTGAAATTATAAACTATTCCCTAGGCAAAGAACAGCCTAAAAGAATAAATATCCTAGGAGCATTTGTCTCAAAAAGTACTTCTGCCTTTGATTTTAAAATTCTGTAGCTTAAGATATTTCTGGGTTCATTTCCAAGAGTACACATATAACTTACAGTGTCTGACTACTTACTACCAACAGTCTTTCTGTCCTTGCCACCTTTATGATCAATGCAGGAGATACCAATTTGAGGGGAAAAAGCCATATTCCATTTTCTACCAATGAAAATCAAATCCAAATATATCTATGTGAGATACATCTATACCCAAGTTTACATATTTTAAACATGAACTGAGAACTAGAGTTTTGACTTTTTGTTAATATATTAAAGGGAAAGTAGAGCTTATAAAAATGTAATTAGCCTAAGACTGCTGGTTCCTTTTCAAACTTAATAATCTATTAAATCTTCCAAGCCCTTATCGGTTCTCAAATTATATCATTAATTTACTGATTTGCTTTTCTACTAGAATATAAACATCATGGGGCAAGGACTTTGTGTATTTTTTGCTAACAATCATATTCCTAGTTCTTTGTACCCAGGAGAGATTCAATTAAAAATCAGCTTCATGGAGAGTGAAAACATTTCTATACCCCCTTTCATTGATACAGTATGTGTTCCACAGAAAATAGTAGCAAGCTCATGAATAACTTCAATGCCACTAGTAAAACTTGCATATTTGAACAGCCTTGAAAGGCTTCATCCCACCTTGGAATTGGAAGTGGACTCCAAGAAACAAAGTCTGTTGCCAAATCCTTCTGCTGCCAAGCATAGTTTCTGCTGTTCTTTGTGGATGGTTGCGGTGCACTGCAGGACCACTTCATCATCCTGCAAAGGGGAAGAAAGAGAGGGAAAAAGAAGTGAGACCTGACATGACTACACAGTCCAAATCAGATCTTGAAGAACATTATTTTAGCACAGTTTAAAAATCTGTGCCAAATGTAAAAACTACTGTCAAGGCCTGGCATGGCAGCTCATGCCTGTAATCCCAGCACTTTGGGAGGCCGAGTCGGGCAGATCACCTGAGGTTGGGAGTTCGAGACCAGCCTTATCAACATTGAGAAACCCCATCTCTACTAAAAATATGAAATTAGCTGGGTGTGGTGGTGCGTGCCTGTAATCCCAGCTACTCAGGAGGCTGGGGCAGGAGAATCGCTTGAACCCAGGAGGCAGAGGTTGCAGTGAGCCGAGATCATGCCACTGCACTCCAGCCTGGGCAAGAGAGTGAGACTGTCTCAAAAACAAAAAAAAAGCTACAGTCAAAAACACAACCAAAAGAAACCCCTACAGAATCAATTCCTAATGTACTTTTTATTTGCAAAAAGGCAACTGGATAGGGGAGAATAGGGGAGCCACCGCCATTCAAGGCAATCAGTAGTTTTCTGACTGTACTGACTGATTCCCAGAGGCAACCTGAACAAATAAAGTAAAATGCAGGATTTTCATATTATTATCACTATTTCAGTCATCAAAATTAACAAGCAATTGTCTGACGCATTTCTAGCACACCATGTATCATCAAGAATAGCAGGCACACATGTCATTTCAAAACTCACACGGGAAAACAGGTCAGTACCAGAATTTTCTCAGTTCAAAGTGATGGTAAAAGTCATCTTAGTTCAACCACGCATTAGTTGCTTAATCATATATGGAAGGATTCTGGGTTGTTTGAAAATATACACAGACAATTTCTTATTTCAGTCCTCAGAAAGCCAAAACGGGTTTCCAATCAATTAATTAAGCAAGGTTAGTGAAGAAACTGTACATGGGAAAAGATGAAAAATGGAATGACTCAATACAGGCACCAGGAGTGCTGCAGGAATCACGGACTTTAGAAGACGCAAGATCTGGATTCCCATCCCAGCTCACCATGCACTAGGTTATATGATCCGAGGCAAAGCACTGAATTTCTAAAATGAAGGAAATCCAATAAAGCATCTTACAAAATGACTAGCATACAAAAGGTGCCAAATGCCCAGAAAGCAAATGGAAAATACAGATTCTAAGTGGCAAGTACCTAAAAAGTCTGACCATTTACGTTTTTGACTTGTCAACCTCAAAGAAACAAAAGAAAACGTAACAGAGTAGTGAATGAGCACCAGAATCAACCCTTCTAATTAGAAAGAAAAGGGACGCACAACATATTCTAGAAGCCCTTTACCAAGGTAGAATTGGCAGGGTGGGAATCAAGCCTCAAAAGCAGACAACGAGTTTGTTTGTTTTTTGGGGGTTTTCTTTTTTTTTAGCTAACTAAAGAATATGCTATATAAATTAGAAAGGTGCCACTCTAATTTGTATTTAAAATCCTTGTCACATTTGTATTTGCCTTTATTTCCTGTATGGTAGCAGCAATATTTAATAGCACAGCTTATAGCACCAGCCACAGGCAAAGCCAATTTTTTTTTTTTAACCACCACCTCCTAACTGGCCTTCCAGGTGCTCACTGATTTCCAGTAAATATTCATTTGTTTTCTTTAAAAAATCATTTGCTACAAAAACAGCATTATTCTCATATGATGGGTACATCTGATTACAAATTCATGTGCAGCATAGCTCTAATAAAAATAACCATGAAGTCCTTAGGAGCTTATATGATCTATAAGATCAAAGCTATATCATGTTCCAAATATGTAGTGTAATAAAAAAAAAGAACCAAAACTGTGCTGTTGTGCTCAATGCCTTATCAAATCACCAGAGGCTTTTACTATTTTGTCTCACCTACCCTATGGAACTAACTCTAACATGCAAACTACTCTCTTGGGTAAGATGAGAGTTTTTGGATGCTGGAGGCTATCTAAATACAATTTAGTACACAATTGGTTACTAACTGAAGACAGTTTACGAATGAGAATAAGAGAAGACAGCAAGGCGGGATGAAAACAAAACCACAGGCATATGTGACAAGTGGGAGTAACAGAGCTTACTCAGTTAGCCCCAGAAGAAGAGAAGCAAACCATCTTTACCAAAAGTACAGTGAATGCCCATCCTGGCATTAACTTACTTAATCCTCACTATACCCTGTGGTATAACAATGACCCACACATATCTAAATGAGGAAAATGAGGCATAAAGTAACTTGTTACTCACAGAGGGCTTATCAGACATATTTCCAGAAATTGATCAGTAAGCCTAATTTATCTGAATTAGATTCAGATAATTCCGTCTGTAGTCCCACACTGCTTCTAGAGATTCAATTGATTTTTACTGCTTGTTGTCTATAAAAGTGCTTCTCAATCTGTAAGGTGCATCTATTGCCTATGGATCCTGCTAAGATGCAGATTCTGATTGGGAAGGTCTTGGGTGGGGCTGATTGTACATTTCTAACAAGCTCTCAAGTATAAGCCACACACTGAGGACCTAGGGCCCAGAAAGGGACCCAGAAAAGATACAGATTCTAAGAAAGGTACAAGTATCGTTTTTTGTTGTTGTTGTTGTTTGGTTTGGTTTTTTTGTTTTTTGTATTTTTTTTGAAGGCACAGTCTCACTCTGTTACCCAGGCTGGAATGCAGTGGCACAATCTCAGCTCACTGCAACCTCCACCTCCTGGGTTCAAGTGATTCTCCTGCCTCAGCCTCCTGAGCAGCTGGGACTACAGGCGAGCGCTACCATGCACTGCTCATTTTTTGTATTTTTAGTAGAGACATGGTCTCACTATGTTGCCCAGGCTGGTCTCACAGTCCCAAGCTCAGGCATTCCACCCATCTTGGCCTCCCAAAGTGCCAGGATTACAGGCGTGAGCCACTGTGCCCAGATAGATATGAGTATCTTTTTGGTATATGATATAGGAAACCTATAGGAGTTTGAAGAAAATCATTAACAGTCAAATATTAAAATAAGCCTATGTACTGTGGACAAATCAGAAATCAGAGCTCATGTGGAGATGCCCATTAATATGTGAGACATAACAATTATATAAGGGAAAGGAATAAATTTAATTATGTTAAGCTATCCTATCCAATCTATGAAAGCAACTCACTTATGCAAAGTTTCGCATCAGTCCAGTGCCTTGACATTGTATGACGGAGTGCCTGGCAACGAAGCAACATTAAGTTCAGGAGAGCTATACTCTACCACCAAGGAGAGAGCTACAGCTACAGCTTTCAGTCATGGTTCAGCTTTGAATGACACAACCTAATCTGACAGACTCATCAAAGTTTTTGCCAGTTTACCCAGGAGCTGTGTTTATTTTACTTTCCAGTGAGCAAAAGGTTCCTTTTGGACAGGAAGTAAAATATACCGAACACTTAATAAACCACACACCAGTTCGCAGGCCACCTGCCAGTTGCCTTTAATTATCCCATCATTCATCTCAAAGCACACTTCCTCTCTAGAATCACTGTGGTCTGAGAGCATGCAGAGTAGGCATTTGAGAGATTTTGATAAATAGCTTAATGTTTTCTATTTATTGTTATCCATATGTAATAAATCTGCTACTTTACATATATATGAAATGTACATGAAGATATTATTGTGTATATGCACACATGCTCACACATATGTGTACACACACACACACAAAATCTAGTTTCTTTTCCAAGAATAAAGATCAACACTGCCTAATACTGATGGGATCCAGAGGTTTAACCTGCTTTACAGAACAATAAAGATATTAATTAAAGTATGTCTTCCTGAGTCATAAGGCCTCTTCCAAATTAGTCTTTGCTATTCAGCCCCGGAGGTACAGATTTGTAATTCAGGTCTTGCTTTTACATTTTGGTTGCGTGTGCCAATAGTGTCTCTGAGTGCTTGAATGCACACGATGACCATCATTTTTCTTACCTTGGCCATAAAAACTAAAAACACCCTAAATATTCACCCTTTACTAAGCAAATTTGAAAAAAACAAATTTACTGATCTTTCTTTATACAAATTTTGGATGCAATAATAAATAGTCAATCATTTACAAGAAACCTCATGACCAATGAGATAAATGGAAGCACTTATATAAGGATGACATCCACCTTGGAGTCACCAAGTCCTATGGATTCTACTCTATCAATATTTTCCAATCCATCAACTTCTCACCACCCTAGTTCAAGCTACCATCATCTCTCATTTTGACATGTTCAAAATCCACTGAATGGTTCACCACCCTGCAAACTCCCTTCCAAGGAGCTTTAGCTGGAGGCCACACTGGACAATACTGTGTGCTGGCTTAAAACCCTTCAGTGGTTTTCAATCGCTCTAAAGATAAAAGCCAAAAATGCTTCAGCCAGCCAGGCACAGTAGCTCACACCTATAATCCCAGCACTTTGGGAGGCCGAGGCAGGTGGATCACTTGAGATCAGGACATTGAGACCAGCCTGGCCAAAATGATGAAACCCCGTCTATACTAAAAATACAAAAATTAGCCAGTCATGGTGGTGTGCACCTGTAGTCCCAGCTACTTGGGAGGCTGAGGCAGGAGAATCGCTTGAACCTGGGAAGCAGAGGTTGCAGAGAGCCAAGACTGTACTATTGCACTCCAGCTTGGGCAACTGAGCAAGACTCCATCTCAAAACAAACAAATAAACAAAATCCTTCAGTCTGCAAGGCCCTACACTGCATGGTCTGTCACCAGCCCAGTATCTCCAACCAACCTTCCTTCGTCCCTGTGCTCCTACAGGACTTTTGCACTTACCATTAAACCCTTTTCTCTCTTTTCTAGTTAACACTTACCATCTTTCAAATCTCAACCCAGGCATCCTTTCAAAGCTGTTTGAGATTGGACCCACCAGGCTGTTAATTCCTCTGGTTTGTGCTCCCATAACATTGTATTTTTTTTTGCTAGTTTCCTCAATTGTCATTATGCATTCATTTGTGTAATTTTTGTCTGATTATTAAACTGAGTCTGCGCCAGGTATGATGGCTCAGGCCTGTAATCCCAGCACTTTGGGAGGCCAAGGTGAGCAGATCACCTGAGTTCAGGAGTTCGAGACCAGCCTGGCCAAAATGATGAAATAATATCTCTACAAAAATTAAAATAAAATACACACACACACACACACACACACACACACACACACACACACACAAAATTAGTTGGGCGTGGTGGTGGGTATCTGTAATTCCAGATATTCGGGAGGCTGAGGCAGGAGAATTGCTTGAAGCGAGGAGGCGGAGGTTGCAGTGAGCCGAGATCACGCCACTGCCCCTCAGCCTGGACAATAAGAACATGACTCCGTATCAAACAAAACAAAAATGAAAATAAAAAATAAACCGAGTCTGTTATTTCCTAGAATTATAGCCCCAGTATCTAGCATAATGTTAGGTATATAAAAGGGCCTCAATCAATAGTAGTTGAATTAATAAGAACAAACAATGCCCAAAATTTGTAATAAGTTAATACCACTAAATCACCAATAGCCTTTCATTGAATTGCCCACT
>CAUYQU010088304.1:0-31043 GCA_963574635.1 Cheracebus regulus | reverse complement strand
GGGGTGGGGAGTTGGGGGAGATAGCATGGGGAGAAATGCCAGATACAGGTGAAGGGGAGGAAGGCAACAAATTACACTGCCACGTGTGTACCTATGCAACAATATTGTATGTTCTTCACATGTACCCCAAAACCTAAAATGCAATAAAAAAAAATTAAAATAGTTACATGTTTTATGAGACTGAGGAAACCTACTGTCAAATAAATAAAACTATAATAATTACATTCTTGTATTTCCCTCAGAAAACATTTAAATTTAACTTCCCTGAATAGTGCCCAAGCCTGTTTTGAAAGCAGTCTTAGAAAAAAAGTCCTATACAACTCAAACATAAAAATATCTTGAACAAATTTCTTGAAACATTTTTTAAAGTGAAAGAACATATGAGCCATGTACAAAAAGTAATTTCACACAAGAAATACGACTGTATTTAAGCTGCTAAATGAGAGGAGTGTTGCCCTTCAGAGGGGTTGCTAGGGAAGGATCTGTTTTTGTTGCTATGAGGCTGTTGTTACCTCAGCTAAATCTGAAATTCATCATAGCATCAGGATCAGTTTATAAGGTACATTAGGAAAACGTTCTCGTTACTTTATAGTCTCACTATCTGGTATTTGAGCAAAGCCAAATATATTATTTAATTTGAACATCTATTTCAGTTGGCTCAAACTAACTTTTATATCTTAAAAACAAAAAGAAACAAGAACCACTCTTTTGTGGTGGTGATTTGCAACCACAGAGGCTACTCAAAGTAGAGTGTACCGGGCCTGAGAACAGTTCTGAAACAGAAGCTCCAAAAACGTTCTGAACAAAGACAGCATTACCTATGAGAATAAGTGACTGCACCTTCGAAGCTGACTACCTCAAAGGAGATAAAAACATCATTTGGATGTTGAGTTCTGGCATGTTACTCCAACTAGGAATTTTATTATCTTGTATGTTGATCTATCTGGGATATAAGATTTCTGTATTATTTATAATAACTGTTATGCTTTCACCTGCTAAATCAACAATGAGAATTTCTTTGCTACTAGAAAATATATACAAGGAACTATTCTTTTGGAAAGAGTATAATGGTTGAATAATCGAACAATGGGGTTATATTATAGCAATATAGTTTTTGCTATGTTTAGGTAAAGAATCTGTGTTTTCTTTGCAAACATTAAAAGCTTGTAAGGGAGGTACATCTAGAGAGCCAAAGTCGTTCTATTTTTAATCTTTAAAGTCACTGTTAATAGACCTGTAGTTCCATAAAGAATAGGAGAGAGACAAAGACAAATAGAAATGGCGAAGCAGATGAATGAGTAGAGGATTAGAGAGGTGTCTGATTTTCTCCTTTGCCCACCCTGTCTCAAAACATATATTTGACTATGCCGTTAAATGTAATCCCTTTTCTACTTTGGCTAGAACAAAGTGTGGGCCAAGGACTGATGTTAGGAGCATTTGATGGCAGTCGTAATAGTTAGGTTTTCTGAGCAGGAACTTGATATTCCTAGCAAAAGAAAATGTAGGTGGGCAGATAGGAGGATATATGAGTAAGGACTACCTATGTACCTGTGCAATTCGCACTGCTATAGTGATGTAGAGATGTCAGGGGAAATCAATGCTTAAGGAGTTGTAAAGAGACATCATTTTTTTTTATGAAAAGATCTTATCTTATTTTACCATAATACATAGTAATTATTTATTTGCAGAAGATGAACCAAATAATTTATATTTTTAATAAGAAATGACCTCATTAAAATATTAAAAGGTTAAAGATAGGCAAATAGTAAAATAACTGATGAAGCCACTGAATTTTCTTCTGAAATACTAAGTCTTCCCCTTCCATCCTGAAGAGTAGTAGACAGATTTGTAGAGTGATCTGCCTATTTCATACCAATCTTTTTCTCACATACCTTACTTCACAGCCCAACTTACTTCTGTTTTTGGGAATATTACACAACAACTAGACTTTCAAAACAAGGTATTATATATATATGCATTCATAATATATAGTATATGTAATATATCATTTTTTTTCTTGCTTGTTTGATATTAACAAAGACCTTTGCCTTAGACAAAATCCAACAGCCCTATATGCTACACACTCTCAATAAACTAGGTATAGATGGAACGTATCTCAAAATAATAAAAGCTATTTATGACAAACCCACAGCCAATATCATATGGAATGGGCAAAAACTGGAAGCATTCCCTTTGAAAACTGGCACTATACAAGGGTGCCCTCTCTCACCACTCCTATTAAATATAGTATTGGAAGTTCTGGCCAGAGCAATCAGGCAAGAAAAAAAAAAATAAAAGATATTCAATTAGAAAAGGAGGAAGTCAAATTGTCTCTATTTGGGCTGGGCGTGGTGGCTCAAGCCTGTAATCCCAGCACTTTGGGAGGCCGAGGCAGGTGGATCATGAGGTCAAGAGATCGAGACCATCCTGGCCAACATGGTGAAACCCCGTCTCTACTAAAAAAATACAAAAAAATTAGCTGGGTGTGGTGGTGCACGCCTGTAGTCCCAGCTACTTGGGAGGCTGAGACAGGAGAATTGGTTGAACCCGGGAGGCAGAAGTTGCAGGGAGCTGAGGTTGTGCCACTGCACTCCAGCCTGGTGCCTGGTGACAGAGTGAGACTCTGTCTCAAAAAAAAAAAAAATTGTCTCTATTTGCAGATGACACGATTTTATATTTAGAAGACCCCATTGTCTCAGCCCCAAATCTCCTTAAGATGATAAGCAACTTCAGCAAAGTCTCAGGATACAAAATCAATGTGCAAAAATCACAAGCATTCCTATACACCAATAACAGACAAACAGCCAAATCTTGAGTGAACTCCCATTCACAAGGGCTACAAGCAGAATAAAATACCTAGAAATACAACTAACAAAGGATGTGAAGGAACTCTTCAAGGAGAATCACAAACCACTGCTCAAGAAAATAAGAGAGGACACAAACAGATGGAAAAAACATTCCATGCTCATGGTTAGGAAGAATCAGTATTATGAAAATGGTCATACTGCCAAAAGCAATTTACAGATTCAGTGCTATTCCCATCAAGCTACCATTGACATTCTTCACAGAACTAGAAAAAACCATCTTAAACTTAATATGGAACCAAAAGAGAGCCTGCATAGCCAAGTCAATTCTAAGCAAAAAGAACAAAGCTGGAGGCATCATGCTACCTGACTTCAAACTATACTACAAGGTTACAGTAATGAAAGCAGCATGGTACTGGTATCAAAACAGAGATATAGACCAATGGAACAGAATAGAGTCCTCAGAGGCAATGTCACACATCTACAACCATCTGATCTTTGACAAACCTGACAAAAACAAGCAATGGGGAAAGGAGTCCCTGTTTAGTAAATGGTGTTGGGAAAACTGGCTAGCCATGTGCAGAAAACAGAAACTGGACCCCTTCCTGACACCTTACACTAAAATTAACTCCAGATGGATTAAAGACTTAAACAGAAGACCTAACACCGTAAAAACCCTAGAAGAAAACCTAGGCAAAACCATTCTGGACATAAGTGTAGGCAAGGCTTCATGACCAAAACACCAGAAGCATTGGCAACAAAAGCCAAAATAGACAAATGGGATCTAATCAAACTCCACAGCTTCTGTACAGCAAAAGAAACAGTCATTAGAGTGAACCAGCAACCAACAGAATGGGGAAAAAAATGTTTGCAATCTCTCCATCTGACAAAGGGCTAATATCCAGAATCTACAAAGAACTAAGACAAATTTACAAGAAAAAAGCAACCCCATCAAAAAATGGGTGAAGGATATGAACAGACACTTTTCAAAAGAAGACAAATATGAGGCCAACAAACATATGAAAAAATGCTCATCATCACTGGTCATTAGGGAAATGCAAATCAAAACCACATTGAGATATCATCTCATGCCAGTCAGAATGGCAATCATTAAAAAATCTGGAGACAACAGATGCTGGAGAGGATGTGGAGAAATAGGAATGCTTATATACTGTTGGTGGGAGTGTAAATTAGTTCAACTATTGTGGAAGACAGTGTGGTGATTCCTCAAGGATCTAGAAATAGAAACATTTGACCCAGGAATCCCATTACTGGGTATATACCTAAAGAACTATAAATCATTCTATTATAAAGACATATTCACAGGTATGTTCATTGCGGCACTGTTTACAAGAGAAAGACTTGGAACCAACCCAAATGCCCATCAATGATAGACTTGATAAGGAAAAGGTGGCACATATATACCATAAAATATATGCAGCCATAAAAAAGGATGAGTTCATGTCCTTTGCAGGGACATAGATGAAGCTAGAAGCCATCATTCTCAGCAAACTGACACAAGAACAGAAAACCAAAACCACATGTTCTCACTCATAAGTGGGTGTTGAATAATGAGAACACATGAACACAGGGAGGGGAACATCACAGGCCTGGGCCTCGTTGGGGGTGTGGAGGCTAGGGGAGGGCTAGCATCAGGTGTGGGGATTGAGGAGGGATAATATTAGGAGAAATATCTAATGTAGGTGACAGGGGGATGGATGCAGCAAACTACCATGGTATGTGTATACCTATGTAACAATACTTACAGAACTTAAAGTATAATTAAAACAAAAAAAGGAAAGCCTCTTTTCCCCTAAATGTGCTATGTTGAGTTGCGAATACTGTAAATATATTACTTTACATGAAATGTTACCCTATATTGACCAAAGGACATCATACTTTAGTGGAATATTGAAAACAGAACTTCCTTTTGGATATGAAGTTAGATTCTCATTTTAATTTTTGATAGTATTTTCAAAGAAACACCAAAAATGATCATTTAATTGGTCCTTCTGTGAAGCACATCTCCTGTCTTCTAGGTGTTGAAGTGCTCTTAATTAGGTAGGTAACCATACAAAAGGGAAGTGGGAATGTCCAGTGATTGTGCATAATGCTGAATGAGGCAAGAAAGATATATTTCTGAATGAAAAAGGAATAGTAACTCTGTTTGTAAAACATTAATTTCTTAAGGGAATTTAAAAAAAAAGGCCCTAAAGAGTACACAGAAGATGAGATTCAGAAAAGTCAAGGAACACTACAGTAGAGTTACCTGAATGACATGGCTTTGCTTTTCTCCAAGTGTGTCTTCAAATTACATGAGTAAATGTGGGGAAGGACTAAGTGGGACATTTTCTATCAAGACTGGGTTTGAGACCGAACGTTCAGAATTAGAGAACTAGGGCTTAAAGCATCTTAACTGCTGCATTTAACAAGGCATACAAATGGAAACTTACAGCAACAAAGTAAAACAAATTGAGGTAGATTGGTCTTTCTCATGCCATAAATACACACACACACCCACACACACACACACACACACACACACACACACACACGATAAAAACAAAAATAACAATGTAATAAAAACTGAACTTAAAAAACAAGATATCTAAGTGTAAAATAAAGCCAGAGTTACAGGAGAACAGGAAATAAGGGCTTAGGCTGCAGGGAGCTTGGGGGAAGCTTTTGCATAAAGCATAGAGGCCTGGACAGAAAGGAGATTTGGGAAAACCAAGGATGCAGCAAGGAAGCTTTCTGGATGCCTAGAGCTTTTAGTGAGGTAAAAGGTCATTTGTAAAGGGAGTGATCCAAGATGGCTGAATAGGAACAGCTCTGGAATGCAGTTCCCATCGAGATCAACTCAGAGGGTGAGTGATCACCACATTTCCAAACGAGATACGAGGTGCATCTCAATGGGACTGGTGGTACAGTGGGTGTAGCCCAAGAAGGGCAAGCAGAGGCAGGGTAGGGTGCTACCCAGAGGACCCCCCTCCCTACTTAACGGAGGCCATTAGGGGCTTTTCCATCCACTCCAGAACTCTGGTTCAGATACTGCACTTCTTCCACAGTTTTTACTACCCACAGACCAGGAGATTCCCAGGCCAAAAAGTGCCAGGAGTTTCCAGCATGGCAGTTTCCGCTAGTGCCGTGGGTTTCTGCATAAAAACTCACACAAATCTGGGCAGCCATTTCAACTGGCTCCTGGATTGCCTAGGAGACAGAGCCGCCCAATCAACTGAAAAAGAGGGGGTTTAAAGCAGGGAGCCAGGGTATCTGGCTTGGTGGGTCCCACCCCCACAAAGACAAGCAATCTGAAACTCTCTGGATTGAGAGTTCGCACCAAGCACAGCTGGACCCACAAAGGTCTAGCTCTGTGGGGGGAAAGGGCATCCGCCATTACCGAGGCAGTTCACCATTACTGAGGCAGACCGCCATTACCAAGGCAGTTCTAACTGTACCTCTGTAAACAAAACCACAAGGAAGTTTACACAGCAGCTGGGCAGAGACTGCGGCAGTTCAGCAGTGCTTCTGCTGGCAGACTGTGACTAGACAACCCCCTTGTTGGGCAGAGAATCTCTGAAAAAAGGTAGCAGCACATCAGGAACTTACAAATAATGCCCTACCTTCCCAGGACAGAGCACCTGGTAAAAGAGGTGGTTATGAGTTCCACTGCAGCAGATTTAAATGTACCTGCCCTGCAGTTCTGAATGGAACAACGGAGCTCCCAGCACAGCACTTGAACTCTGATGAGGGACAGACTGTCTCCTCAAGCAGCTCCCTGACCCCCATATATCCAAAGAGGCACCTCATAAAGGAGAGCCCTGGCTGACATCTGGCAGGTACCCCTCTGGGACAAAGATAATGGAAGAAAAACCTCGCAGCAACCCTTACTGTTCTGCAGCCCCCACGGGTGATTCCTAGGCAAGCAGGGTTTGGAGTGGACCTCCAGCAGTCCTGCAGTACAGGGGCCTGTTAGAAGGAAAACTAGAAAACAGAAAGAAATAGCTTCAACATCAACAAAAAGACGTCCACTCAGATCCTATCTGAAAGTCACCAACTACAAAGACCACAGGTAGATAAATCCACAAAGATGGGAAGAAACCAGTGCAAAAATGATGAAAACACCAAAACCCAGAATGCCTCTTATCCTCTAAGAGATCACAACTCCTCACCAGCAAGGGAATAAAGCCGGATGGAGAATGAGTCTGATGAATTGACAGAAGCAGGCTTCAGGAAGTGGTTAATCACAAACTTCTCTGAGTTAAAAGAATATGCTTTAACCCAGTACAAAGAAACTGAGAACCTTGAAAGAAGGTTAGACGAAATGCTAACTAGGATAACCAGCTTAGAGAAGAACATAAATTACTCGATGGAGCTGAAAAACACAACACAAGAACTTCGCAAAGCATACGCAAGTTCCAATAGCCAGACTGACCATCAGAAGAATGGATATCAGAGACTGAAGATGAGCTCAATGAAATAAAATGAGAAGGCAGGATTAGAGAAAACAGAGTGAAAAGAAATGAACAAAGCCTTCAGGAAATATGGGATTATGTGGAGACCTAATCTAGGTTTGATAGGTGTACCTAAATGTGACAGGGAGAATGAATTCAAACTGGAAAACACTCTTCAGAATATTATCCAGGAGAACTTCCCCAACCTAGCAAGGCAGGCCAACATTCAAGTCCAGGAAATGCAGAGAACACCACAAAGATGTTCCTCAAGAAGAGCAACCCCAAGGCACATAATCGTCAGATTCACCAGGGTTGAAAGGAAGGAAAAAATGCTAAGAGCAGCCAGAGAGAAAGGTCAGGTTACTCACAAAGGGAAGCCCATCAAACTCACAGAAGATCTCTTGCAGAACCCCTACAAGCCAGAAGAGAGTGGGGGTCAATATTTAACATTCTTAAAGAAATGAACTTTCAACCAAGAATTTCATATCCAGCCAAATTAAGCTTCATAAGTGAAGGAAAAATAAAGTCCTTTATGGACAAGTAATTGCTGAGAGATTTTGTCACTACCAGGCTTGCCTTGCAAGAGCTCCTGAAAGAAGCCCTAAACATGGAAAAGAACAACAAGTACCCACCACTCCAAAAACATACCAAATGGTAAAGACCATTGACAAAATGAAGAAACTGCATCAACTAATGGGCAAAACAACCAGCTAGTATCAAAATGGCAGGATCAGATTTACACATAACAATATTAACCATAAATGTAAATGGGCTAAATGCCCCAATCAAAAGACATAGACTGGCAAATTGGATAAAAAGTCAAGACCCATTGGTGTACTATATTCAGGAAAACCATCTCACGTGCAAGGATACACACAGGCTAAAAATAAAGGAGGAAGAGTTACCAAGCAAATGGAGAGCAAAAAAAAAAAAAAAGCAGGGGTTGCCATCCTAGTCTCTGATAAAATGGACTTTAAACCAACAAAGATCAAAAGAGACAAAGAAGGGCATTACATAATGGTAAGAGGATCAACACAACAAGAAGAGCTGACGATCCTAAATATATACGCACCCAATACGGGAGCACCCAGATACACAAAGCAAGTTCTTAATGACCTACAAAGAAACTAAGACTCCCACACAACAATAGTGGGAGACTTTAACACTCCACTGTCAATTTTAGATCAATGTGACAGAAAATAAAAAGGATATTCGAAATCGAACTCAGATCTGGACCAGGCAAACCTAATTGACATCTATAGAACTCTCCACCTCAAATCCACAGAATATACATTCTTCTCAGCACACATCGCACCTACTCTAAAATTGACCACATAATAGGAAGTAAATCACACCTCAGCAAGTGCAAAAGAATGGAAAAAAACTAAAGGTTAGCTAAGTAAATAACTTGTAGAGTAACACAATTTACAAGTGTCTGTAACTCTGTGGAAAGAGAATTCATATCCATTTTCTTTCATGCTGGACTAGGGAAATACACATGGAAAAGAAAATTGCCTCTAAAGAGAAGGTAGGCAAATGCAAGAGACAAATCCAGGGAAGGATGTGTAGTTGACTTCATCAATGGAAGGTAAACTGTTCTGGGAGGTCACATGTAGAGGAGATTGAAGAGTTGATGTTGAATAATGAGTCTTCCCTAGAAGACAGAATAGCTCTATTCCTTGTTTCCAGAAGCATTTTGTAAATCATAAATCACATAACAAATGTTAGGTATTAGCATGATTGTTTTATGTTGCCTGGAAGTCCTTGTGCCTTCTAGAATCTTTGTGAAAAAAATTTTGATTATTTTAGTAATAAATGTTCAGGTAACATAATTTATGCCAAAAGAGTAGCATAAGAACTTAGTAGGAGATTTCCACTATGTTTCTGGAATAGAGAATAAAATAAGGTGACACACACTAAACTTTAAACCAGAAATTTATGTGACTTCTTCTAGACCCCACTGTGTGCTACCAACCTGGAATTAATTTAATTTCTCAGATTAGGGTATTATTATAGCAAGGGTGACATGAAATTAAGTTTAAGACCTGAAAAAAAGCAGAAACAAGTATACTACTGAAAACTCTTAGGGAGTCTATAGTTAGCATTGTTAATATTTCTACTGTTAAAATATTATCCAAAACCTAAAAATAACACAAAAGGATGACTACATGATATCCTTTCAATGTTGTAGTAGAACATTGGCTAAGAGATCCACCTAAGGATACTTTAATTCTCTTAGGCAGAAAATGTCAAAAGAACATTCTGTGGTGATAAAAATGTTCTATAAATCTGCATTGTCTAATATAGCCATTAGACACATGGCTATTGGACACTTGAAATGTGGCTAATGCAACTGAGGAACTGAATTTTAGGGGAATGTACCTTTGCTTGATTTACTGTTTGCTATTGATTAGAGGCCAGACTCTGCAAAGTTATATGTTTATTTGCAGAAAATTGATTAGATGAAAAAGACTTATTTGATAGAAAGGCAAATGATTCTTGTCTGGTAGAAAAGATAACCCTCCAAGGTATAGTTTTATTGCCCTGTAGGACATTAATAAGTATCTAACATAGCTATTTTATAGCTGCTGGCTCCATCCTGCTGGTTCTGTCATTAGTAAGTTATATAATTCTTGGTGCATGTTCAATTTATATTTATAGAGGATCATAGTTTTTACCTTTTTTGAAAACTATTTAAACCCCACCTAGTGCTGGAGCTAAGATAAGTTTCCTTAGCTCTTCCTTTGAAGGCAAATGGATTTTCTTCTAGCTCACATTTTCAGCAAGTGCAGATATTCTAAACATCCTAACTTAATGACTCCTCTTTATTTTTTCAAACAGCTTTATTAAGATATAATTAATACATAGATAATGACACATATTTAATGTGTACAGTTTGATGAGTTTGGACATATGCAAACATTGTGATACCATTACCATGATCAAGGTAATAGACAATACAGCACTTCCCAAGGTTCCCTGTGTCCCTAATTTTTGTGTGGTAAGATCATTGAACTTAAGATCTACCCTTTTAACAATTTTAAAATACACAATATTGTTAACCATAGGCACTAGGTTGTACAGCATATCTCTAGAATATATTCATCCAGCATAATTGAAACTTTATACCAATTGAACAACTTTCCATTTCCCCCACCCCAGCTCCTGGAAACTACTGTCAAATTCTCTGGTTCTATGAGTTCGACTATTATATTACTATTGTACCTCATACAAGCTGAATCATGCAGTACTGTCTTTCTGTGATGAACTTATTTCACTTAGCATAATGTCCTACAGTTTGTTACAAATGGAAGAATTTTTTTTTTTAAGGTGGAATATGTTCCACTATATGTATATATCACATTTTCTTTATCCATCAGTCTGTTGATGGGCACTTGGGGTATTTCTGTATCCTGGCAATTGTAAATAAAAATATAAACTATAGTAATTAAAATGGTATGATACTGGCATAGAGGTAGACATATAAATCAATGGAACAAAGAATCTAGAAATAAACCTGTGGATATATGGTCAGCTGACCAAAATATGCAAGGATACCTGACAAGGATACAGAAATTATGCGATGGGAAAAATAGTCTCTTCAGCAAATGGCATTAGGAAAACAGGGTATCCATGTGCAAAAAATGAAATTGTACTCCTACCTCACACCATACACAAAATTCAACCTAAAAATGGATTAAAGACTGAAAAGTAAGACCCGAAACTATAAAATTACTGGGAGAAAATACATAGGAAATACTTCTTTATATTGATCTTGGCAGTGATTTATTGGGCGTGACACCAAAAGCACAGGCAACAAAAGCAAAAATAGACAAGTGGGACTCCAGCAAACTAAGAAGCTTTTACATAATAAAGGAAACAACAGAATGAAAAGGCAACTTATGGAGTGTGAGAAAGTTCTGTAAACCATATGTCTGATGAGGGGTTAATGTCTAAAATAGATAAAGAACCTAAAAGCAAGAAACCAAATAATTTAAAAAATGGGCAAATAACTTGAATAGACATTTGTCCAAAGAACAAGGCCAATACATATATAAAAATTGCTCAACATTATTATTTATCGGAGAAATACAAATCAAAATTACACTGAAATATCGCCTATTACCTATTAGGAATGCTGTTATCAAAAAAAAAAAAGCATTGGCAAGAATGTGGAGAAATTGGAACCCTTGTGCACCATTGGTGGACATGTAAAGTGTTATAGCAGCTATGGAAAACAGTATGGAGGTGCTTCAGAAAAACTGAAAATAGAACTACCATATAATTGAACAATTTGATTTCTGAGTATATAGCCAAAAAAAAGGAAATTTGAATCTCAAAGAGAGATCTTAATCCCCTCCTTAGAATAGGCCCAAAATTTAAGCTCCTGTTCTTTACTGCTGCCATTAATACCCAATTTTCTAGGTTTAGGCAGTATTAACATTTACTGTGTGTTCACAGTTTGAGTACTATTCTCACTTCACCTTATTTTATTCTTCTTGGTCTCTGGGAATTTCTCTCTCTCCCTCTCTCTCTCTCTCTCTCTCTCTCTCTCTCTCTCTCTCTCTGTTAGCTAGACAGTGCATATAAACGTATACTTGAATTATTTTATCTAACATCCAGATGCTCTGCAGCAGCAGATATCCTCAAATCATTCTCTACGCCATAGGAAGAGTGAATTTCCAAATGTGAATTTGATCGCTTTACTCATGGATGAGTTTACTGTTTGAAATTCATCAGTGGCTTAAGTTACTGTGATAAAGCCCATGTCCTTAAAATGACCTGTGAGATCCTGCATGATCTTGACTTCTCACCTCATCTTTTCCACTCAGTTTTGCCTGAGTGTCTTTTACTTTTTTGAAGGAGATATTACTTTGAGCCTCAAGACCTCCAAATACTCTGTTCTCTCTCCTTAGATCACTCTCTTTGAATCCTTTTATCTAGTTAACTCTCTGATTGGAATGTAAGCTCTGTGAGGAGAGAGATCATCTCTCTATTCTTCGTATTCTGATGCAGTAAGCACTCGCAGGTATTTCTTGAGTGATAGGAATCACCCAAGAGTGAATGCCTGCTGAATGAGTTCTTGTTCTTATTTTTCACACTTGCTGCCCTTCCTCTGTTCCTTGGTTTTTTTTGAGTAGTCCCATGAATCCAGTCTTTCAGGCTAGAAATTGGGTATTCTCTCTCTTTCTCTTTCTCCTTTTCCTTTTCTTTCTTTTTTTCCTTTCTCTCTCTCTTTCTCTTTCCTTCCTTCCTTCCTTCCTTCCTTCCTTCCTTCCTTCCTTCCTTCCGAGTCTTGCTCTGTCTCCCAGGCTAGAGTGCAGCTGTGTAATCTTGACTCTTTCATTTCTATTGCCAATCAAGCACATTCCTAAATATCTAATGAGGTCATCCTTACTCATCTGCCTGAGTTTATTACTTCTTGTTTGGATTAGCACATCATTAAATGACTTCCCATAATGCCTTAGTTTGATATGCATAGTTTTTGTGATCCTTTCTCATTTCCCTTTCCTCCTCTTTCCACATGTACCCCAGACTCTAGCTAAATTGAACAAACATTCATAGAGCAACTACTATTTGCCAGGCTCTGATCTAGGCACTGTGATTTACATAACTTCAATTAATTCTCAGAAGCCATCCCAAATTTTTTATTTTCCTAGGGAGAAAACAGAGATACAGAGGAGGGAAAGAGTGTGGCCTCAAGGTCACGTGGCTCATCTATGGTACAGCCAGGACTGGATGCCAGGTCTTCTGAACCCCAGAGCCCATGTTCTTTCCACTAGTATGTTGCCAGGAAACAAAAATGAGAGCCTGCAGGTGAAGAATAAATTATACCATGGAGTCTCTGTGTAAATGGCAAAATGATGTCATGGTACATATAAAAATTAGATGTTAACTAAGGGACATATATTAAAGGGTCCTGAAGGACAATTTTTGTCATTTTCTGTCTTTTCTGGTTTCATCTCGCCTGTTCCTTTTTCATTCCATGGAAACAAAATTAAATAATAGACTTTAGAGACAAACGAGTCCTGGGAGCTGGAAGGCAGACTATTAATAATTGTAATTTCTTTTCTGGCAGGGTTGGGAATTACATTTTCCTTGACTTGAGATTTTATGGTTCACTTACTACTTGCTATTAGGCCCCTATATTGTTTTCTTCCTGTCAGTCATACCTGGAATGAATTTCTCAGACCTATATGTTTCCCCTATTTTCTTCTTTAGGAATGGCTGTATCCCAACCCCAAACATATATTCTCAGAGTTAGGATCCTGATACTCTGAGCCAATTCATCTACCTGGTTCTTTTTGTTTTACCTCTAAATAAATTTTGAATTATTTATTTCTTCTCTAGATGGGAAGCTTTGAATTATTCATTTCTTCTCTAGATGGTAGGCTTTAAAAAACAATCCCAACATCCCAATACTTTCTTCTGACCACCAGCTTTGACTGTTTCAGATCTAACCTGCACATTGTTTCTAGAGTAATCTATTTAAAGCACAATTAGTACCCTTTCATTCCTTTGCCTAAAACCTTTCAATGGCTTCTGGTCAGCCCAGAGTAAAGGTCAAATAGCTTAGCATAGTGTATACCTACCTCTCCTCCAGTTTTCTGTCTCAAAATCCAGCCACACTAAACCGATCATGGATTTCCAAAATTCTGAGGGTTTTTTTCTCCCTGATGTTATGTCTTACCTTCAAGGCATTACTCCTTTTTCCTTTTGGCCTCTTTTCAAATGCTGTTTCTTCAGAGAGGTCATCCCTAACCACCCTATTCAGAAAAGTACTTCCTTCCTCTTATTCTGTTTCTTTACTTTGCCTTATAGATTTTTCCTTAACCCTTTCCAGGATCTGCCACTATACCATGCATTTACTTATTGTATAAATGTATAAGAGAATGAATGAAATCTCTTCCCTCTGGAATTACATTCTCTTTCCTGGTTCATTCCTCTCTAATCAGTAATCTTTAGCTTATGTGTCACTTCTTTTGGAAGGCCTCTCTAATTACAGTGTGCCCCTAATAGAATCCACCTAAAGTCCCCCACTTTAGCACGTCTGTGATGCCTTGAACATGTGTAAGAGGAGTTGCTACAGCTGAACGTTTATGTCCACTCCAAATTCATATATTGATGCCTGCATCCCCAATATGATGATATTCGTAGGTGGGGCCTTTGGGAAGTATTTAGATTTAGATGAGGTCATGAGATTGGTGCCCTCATGATGGGATGCCCTTGTATGAAGAGGGAGAGACCAGGGCCCTCCTTTCTCTGTCATGAAAGAATACAGCAAGAAAATGGCCATCTGCAAACCAGAAGAAGGGTCTTCACCAGACAGTGACTATGTTGACAACTTCATCTTGGACTTCCTCACCTCTAGAACTAAGAGAAATAAAAGTTTGTTATTTAAGCACTCTCTATATGGTATCTTACAACAGTCTGAACTGACTGAGGCAAGAATAATAATTGTGAAAATATATTGTGTGCTTACTGTATGTCAGGTATATTCCAAGTGCCTTATATATATTATTTCATATAATCTCCATAATAACTCTACAAAGTAAGTATCATCAACTCCAGGTTGTAGGCAAGAGAACTGAGACTTAGAAAGGTTTTATCTGGTTTGAAGTAACAAAGAGAGTAAGGACTTGCACTGAGATTGAAACCCAGGAAGTTATGACTCTCATGTCCTTGTTCTTAACAATGGAGGTTGAATATAAGAATATAAGAAAACATGCCATAGCATCCAAAAGTAACAGTTGATTGTATCATGGGTTTCATAGAGAAAGAGACAAATTGGTAGACATTACTGAGAACAATAATCTGTGTTCAAGTAACCATTTTTTATCCTTTTTCAGAGAGTTAATGAGATTGGTTGGATTATTTTGTTAGCTTTGTACATGGCTATGAGGCGGTTTTCTCTGAAAATACCTCAAAGCAGAATGAGCTGCTAACTCCCTGGCCTCCAGTCCAATCCCATGCAGTTATGTAGACAGGCTGTTTCATAATAAAGTAAGATATAGAAACCATCAGAAAGGGCATCCAGTGGGGAACTGAGGCCACTTACATTAGAAGTGTATCTGTGTGTGGAGAGGAATTAAAATCCCATGGCTCATCTTTCATGGCTCAATGTCTCACTCTTGTGCAGACATTCTCAAGAGCTGAGTGCTTGTCTGCCATCAAGGACTGCATTCAGCTTGGGTTCAGACTCCCACTCCTCTGCACCCCACAGAAAAACAAATATTATAAACACCCTCAGATTATAGCTTAGAGATGGGAAAAAGCCCTAGTTATAAATGTGAAAGGATGAGTGTCAAGAGATTTCTACACTGAATTATCAGGGTTTAAGCAGAGAAGAAGAAACATCAGGACAATGATGCTATTATAAAATAGCCAGAAGGATACAGACAAGAGCATTACATGCTGAAAAGAGTCTGAAATTAAACATAATACAAAGAAAGAATATGCTATAAATGTGCATTATGTTCTGGAAAAATCTAACAAGATTATGAGTTTCATAAAGCAAGAGCCCCAAGGTATTATGATAAAACAATAGAAATAGAAGCAAGAATAATTGTAGAGTCAATACAGTTCTGTTGCAGATAAAAAATCAACCCCAAACAGCAAGTGACCGAACAGACAAAGCTTAACATCACTAGCATAAAAGAGAGGGTCGAGTGAGTTTTAGTGAATATGAAGTAAAAGAAAAAAAAAGAGTCAAACAATTAGAGAGGTGGTAGACAGAGGTATTAATATGGTCGACAAAGGATTCCTAAAAGGAGAATGTGTCCTTAAGGTAGAGAAACCAATAAATGGAAAAGAAGAAGTGTTTTAAACAGTAATTCCAGAAGATTCTCCTGAAATGGAAAAAAAGAACTAAATAAACATATTGAAAAAACAGTGTACCAGGGAGAAAAATGTATAGCTATCTACATCAAGATAAATTTTAAGTTACAAATTATGTTGACATGGTAAAGATAACAAAGAATTAATAAAAGAAGAAGTACTCTGGGCAAAAGCAATGCACCTGTAAGAGGTCCATGTTAGAAAATGGCTTCAGACTTTTCCCCAGCATTCAATCCTAGAGATAAGAGAGCAGTGTCTACAGAGCTCTGAAGGAATGTGCAGCCCCTGAATAATGTAGTCAGCCACATTTCTCATTTATTTATAGCAGCAAGAGGTAAAAATTCTTAGAGATGAAAGTATTTATGGAATATGGTTCCCATGATCTCTTTTAAAAAGTACTGCCTGACAATAACAACAGCAACAACCACAAAAAGCCAGTCAAAGGATGAATCACAACAGTGAGCTCAGAAATGGAGAAAAGGTAGTAAAGGCACACCGAGGAACACTAAATCCAAAGAAATACTGAAAAAGACAGAATAACCCAGAGATTATAACAAAATAAAAAGGAAGGGGTCCATGTCTTAGTGAAGAAAAACAGTACATACCATGACAAACGTGGAGGTAGAGGAAGGAGGAGGAAGGAAGGAGGGAAGAAGCAATTTTAGCATCCTTATCTTTCATAGCAGGGAGTCAGTTGATATAATCTAAAGCTGAAACATGAGGTTAAGATGAGAAAAATAGGACGGTTTCATCCTCTGAATGTACTTCATAATCTTTTTCTTGCTTAAAAGGAATGTGATATTTTGGGGTGAATAGCCATTTTTAACTGAAGTTCAGCAATTCTTTTAGTTTTACTTGAGATTATTTTACTTCTGTTAAATTCATATAAAGTGATGTTACATATTTCTAGTTAAAATACTATTTATGGTATGAACTTAATGCTATAAAATTATTTCTGTCTGTCTCTGCTTTCCTGCCTGAGAGGCAGTGTGGTTTAGAGCAGAGCTTTTCAACTGAGTTTGTGTATACCAATGGCTTGGGGATCTCATTGGAATGCAGGCCTGGGGTGGGGTGTGGGACTCTGCATTTCTAATGAGCTCCTGGGTGCTGCCTCTGCCCATGGACCTCACTTTGAGCAGCAAGAGTGTGTGGGCTGTGAGTAGCACTTTAGTGCCAGGCTGCCTAATTGTATTTCTGGTGTGACCACTGACAAGCCATGTGACTTTAAGCGGGTCCTATGCCTGAATTTTCCAATCTATATACTCGAGAAATAGTGACAGTACTGCCTTGTAAAATAATTAGAATAATGCCTGACAACTAATGCTAAACATTATAAAAAATGGCTATTTTTACAGACTATATCAACCCTGTACCAGAAACCTATTCTTTCTGGATTTCAATTTCCCTTTCTGTAAAAATAACTACATCTCAGGGCTGTTGCAACAACTTCAAGTAACTTATATAAGATATCCTACACAGTGTCTGGTATGTTATAGATAATAAATGATAATTATCAATGGTTACAGTTACTATATACATTATTATATGCCAATATTTACTAATTTTTTCCAAGTGCCTATGTAGTCTTAGCTCTTTTGATTGATTTATTCAGTAGCTCTCACTCAGATTTTAGTCATTCATTGAATAACTAATTTTTGGGTTTTTCCTGTGTCTTAGGAAGCCTGGTTTAAACACTGTGATTACCTTAGTAAATAAGGCAGTCGGTGAGCTTTTATTTTGATGGGAGAGAAGAAACAAAGAAATAATATGCAAAGCAGGAATAAGTGTTGTAGAGAAAGCTAAAGCAAGATAAACAGACAATGATGCCGGGGTAGGAGAGTAGGATGATTAGATGTGAGTTGTCAGGGGCACGTCTCAGAGAAAGGGACAATTCAGTAGACACCCAGATATGTGAGGAATCAGGCCCTGAGTGGTCCTGGGGAGAATATTTCCATCAGAGTTCCTCCTGAAGCAGGAAGTCAGTGTATCTAGTTCTGAGGGAAGTCAGTTTAATGCTAGGAGCTGGAGTTTGAGAGAAAGGCAGGGCCAGATCAGTGTTTTCTAAACAAAGAGTTACAGTTCATTAGTGGGTTGGAATCAGCTTTAAAAAAAAGAACTGAACGGAATTTAAAAATCAGAGCACATAGTAGATACCAAGGATGACTGGTTTGCATAATAGAATGAGATACATAGACACACACACGTGTATATCCTAGGTTATGGTTTAAAAATACATTTCTTACTATGGTTACCAGTACAAAAAAGGTTCTAGGCTGGGCACAGTGGCTTACGCCTGTAATCCCAACACTTTGGGTGGCTGGTGGATCACTTGAGGTCAGGAGTTCAAGACCAGCCTGACCAGCATAGCAAAACCCCATTTCTACTAAAAATACAAAATTAGCCAGGTGTGGTGGCACGTGCCTGTAATCCCAGCTACCGGGGAGCCTGAGGAAGGAGAATCATGTGAATATGGGAGGTGGAGGTTACTGTGAGCTGATATCGCACCACTGCACCCCAGCGTGGGCAACAAGAGCGAAGCTCCATCACAATTAAAAAAAAGACAGATTACTTAGATTATGGACTTATATAAGGAGTGTGTGCTTTATTCTGCAAGTCAAGGAGCCAATGAAGGAGTTTGAGCAGGAGGGTGCCATAATACAGTCATTGTTTTTAAGCTCTTTGACTGCTATGCAGAAAGCTGACTGAGGGGAGTGAAGGTAAAAGAAAGCAATGAAAACCTCTTGCCAAATTACCTGTTACCTATACTGCTCTGCAGTAGGCAGAATAATGCTCCCTCCCACAAAGAGACCCATGTCCTAATCTGTGGATCTTGTGAATGTGTTATGCTGTGTGGCAAAGGGGCTTTGCAGATGATTAAAATCGACATGGGAGGTTATCCTGGATTAGCTGAATGGACCTGCTCTAGCCATAAGAGTCTTTAACTGTGGAACAGGGAGGCAGAAGAGTTGGTCACAGTGAGAATGCACCTGACCTGCCATTGCTGGCTTTAAAAATGGAGAAGGGGGCTATGAGACAGTGAATGTAGGTAGCCCCCAGAAGCTGGGGAAGGCAGGGAAATGGATACTATATCTTACAGAAAGGAATACAGACTCCCAGTACCTTGAGTTAGCCTGGTAAGAGCTATGTCATATTTCCAATCTACCAAATTGTAAGGTTATAAAAGTGCATGTATTTTGTGATGTTTTATCTTTAAAGGAGTTTTATTTTTAATTGACAAATAATAATTGTATATATTTATGGGGTACAGTGTGATATGTGTGATTTTTAAGCCCCAACATCTATGGTAATTTGTTATGGCAGCAATAGAAAATGGATACAAACATGGTGCCTTTTAAACCTGTCTTCCTATCCCTCCTCTTTGCTATGGTTTGAATGTCCCCTTCAAAACTTATGTTGAAATTGAATTGCCATTGGTATGATATTAAGAGGTGGGACCTTTAAGAGGTGATTAGGTCGTGAGGGCTCTGCCCTCATGAATGGATTAATGCCATTGTCTTGGGAGTGGGGTCCCTGATAAAAAAGATGAGTTTAGCCCCCTTTCTCTCTCTCTGTCTCTTGTGCTCACATCTGTCTTCTGCCTGCCACCATGGGATAAAGCAGCAATAAGGCCCTCACCAGATATCCCTCAGTCTTGGATTTCCCAGTCTCCAGAATCATGAGCCAAATAAACTTCTCATCTTTATAAATTACATGGTCTATGGTCTTCTGTTGTGAGAGTGGAAAACAGACACTCCTTACAGATGTCTTCGGAGTGCTGACATGAGGTCTTGGTGTAATTTCCCTGAGCCGCCTTCACTGTCCCATGGCTTCCTTACAGAATCCTCTGCTCATTCCTGCTATTTGCTTTACGCTTTACATCTAGTTTCCATTCTTAATCCCCAGAACTCTTTTCCTAGTTATTCCCGGTAGGAAAGTCTAGCTGTTTGGGCACACTCGACTGGAGATCTTTTGTTGTCAAAAAGGGATATAGAGTTAAGTTGAAGAAATGTGAAGAGGGGAACTGAGGTTGAAGGAGGATGGCAACTGGTTCCTTTTACTTGTTTATTTTCATTCAAATAGTAAAGCAGGCGGATTATCTCATAGCTGCTAGCATTAGATGATGGAGGGTTGGTGATTGATTCACTCCAGGTTGTCATAAGAAATGGCAATGTTTAATTTGTCAAACTTCAAATATGGTGCTGAACAAATAACTTTTAATGAATTCTATAAATACTCAGGCAATACTGGAGCCAACTTCTTTGTGTTGTGTTACCATTGCTAGGTCTGTGTTACTCAAGTGCAGTACTTGCCATTTGGTCTTCAGGTGGAATTGAGATATTTTCATTTTTATTTATGAAGAATATAATTTGATTGATCTAATGAAACTACTAAGGATAAATTATTCATTATGATTGATTCAGTAATCCTTCTATAGAGGATACTCTTTATAATTTTGACAGTGTTCTCATGAAAGACTCATTTAATTCTCACAAATGCCTTGTTTGACAGGAAGGACAGGTGTTAGTGAACTCTTCTTCAGGTGGCAAGCAAGAAATCTTCTAAGGTTACTGAACCTGGCCAAAGTAAGTGGCAAAAAACTAGAACCCAGATTGTTGGGTTTCTAATTAGCATTTTAACCAGTTGCCCCGACATAATAAAAAAGCCTCATGATGTTTGTGTGGTATCCTGGGGGAAATGATCCATAGAAACTTAGTATTGTTAGTACTTCCTAGTGTTGAAACATTTCCAGTCATTAAAAGAGATCATACCCCCCACCCCATTTGGTACCCAGTGAGCATGAGTACAACTGAACCACTTCTTGATGGTTAGGGTTTGTTTGTTTATTTATTTGTTTACGAGGCAGAGTCTCACTCTGTCACCCAGGCAGGAGTGCATTGGTGTGATCTTGGCTCAGTGCAACCTCCACTCCCGGGTTCAAGTGATTTTCCTGCCTCAGCCTCCTGAGTAGCTGTGATTACAGGCGTGCATCACCACACCTGGCTAATTTTTGTATTTTTAGTAGAGATGGGGTTTCATCATGTTGTTCAGGCTGGTCTCAAACTCCCGACCTTGTGATATGCCTTGTGTTTTGGCTTCCCAAAGTGCTGGGATTACAGGTGTGTGCCACCACGCCCGGCCCCTGGTTAGGGTATATTTTATTATGAATCTTAATTATTATGTTGTGAGAACCTTAAGAAATATTAAGTTGTTGACACCTATCCAGCGTGATTCTATGTAGCCAGCCTTTTAAAGTTTATTTTCTTCTCTTCTGTTGTTTTGTTTTAAGTCCTTGGGACACTGACTTCTATCATTCCCTTGCTTCTTCTACCAAGAAAGTTGCTAGGGGGACATATCTCACCTATGGGAACAAAGTGCATAGGCTTTGTCACAGCTTCCCTTGTTGAGTTTCATATATCATGAATGGTTCAGATTATCAAAAATCTGATTGCTAAACACATCGTATATCACCATAAAAAATATAAATAATATACCTTAAAATAGTCTATGGAGCTTATTTTGGAAAATACTACTTTTAAAGTATGATGTCAATTTGATGACAAATGTTGAATAGCACACAAACATATATGATGAATGTGACACCTTGGAATCTGTTCTTATATGAGATTTTCTTCCATGTAGCAGCAACCAAGTCAAAGAGTTTAAATAGCAGGTGGCTGGGTGCGGTGGCTCACACCTGTAATCCCAGCACTTTGGGAGGCCGAGGTGGGCGGATCATGAGGTCAAGAGATCGAGACCATCCTGGCCAACATGGTGAAACCCCGTCTCTACTAAAATTACAAAAATTAGCTGGGCATGGTGGCGCGTGCCTGTAGTCCGAGCTACATGGGAGGCTGAGGCAGGAGAATTGCCTGAACCCAGGAGGCGGAGGTTGCAGTGAGCCGAGATTGTGCCATTGCACTCCAGCTTGACACCTGGCGATGGAGTGAGACTGTCTCAAAAAAAAAAAAAAAAAAAAAAAGCAGGTTACAGAAAAGATCAGAATAATGTCAATGTAATCGGTTGTCTTAATTTATTATTTCTGTAAATTCCTAATTTAAGACTTAATAATCTTCAGTCAGGCTCTTCTCTGCCATTATAAAGATGTACTAATTTGCTACTTGGCAACTAGACCAATATGTCTGTATATTAGTCTTAGAACACCAATTTGAGGATATTATTTTTTTTTCCTCTAAAGCTTTTGAAACTTTGTAGCCACTTTACCAATTCTCATTAAAAATGCTGAAACATTATTACTGGAGGAAATTTCTTAACACTTTATGAGATAGTTCATTAAATACGTAGAGTACTTACAATGCCCAGGAGAATTTTGAATGAAAACAATTTTAGAGAAGAAAATAAAAACAATGTAAATGTGAAAAGAAAGCAAAAGTATTACTATTCAACAAAACAGAATTCTGTAATCTAAATATGACCCAGGGCAGACAGCAAGTCGTGAGGGGAATTTGCCTGTTGTTGAATGGAGGGCCCTGGAGTTGACCTGGTCCCAGCCTGCGTGACCCATGTCTGGAGGGAGGGATGGCAGAGAAGAGTCTTAAGCTCCTGATTCCATCTGGACTAGGATCGTTGCTCCTTCTTCATAATGCTTGATATTTGTTCCATCTTCTACCACGTGTGCTGCAGAACCAGTGCTAAATACAATGCTGATATGTAGGCTTCCGTTGAAAACTGATACAGGAGCTCAAAAGAGGATGGCGACAACAGCCCCCTGCAGGTAGATCTAAGCTGCCTTGTCAAAGGGTTTTCTACTGTCTTATTGAATGTGAGTGTTTACTTATCTGTATCCTCTTAGAGGAGAGCAAACTCTAGGGTCACATTGCCTGAATTCAAACCTGGGCTCTTCAGCTAATGAGTTCTGTTGCCTTGAGTCACTGAACTATTCTGGGTCTCAGTTTTTTCATCTATCTAAAGGAGATGATGATAGGACCAACCTCATAATCTTGTCATGAAGTCTAGGTGAGTTAATATGTGTAAAGCGCTTGGATCAGTGCCTGACACAATAATAAATGTGGAACATTAATATCAGCAATTAATAGTACTAGAGTGCAAACTCTTTGAGATCATTGACTGTATGTTTATAATTGCTGTGTCCGCAATATCTAACAAGGTACCCGCTACACAGTAGCAATTCAGGGAATAGGTTGAATGTGGACATTGCCTTCTATGTGGCACATTTTCTGACTCAAGTGTTAATAACTCATATTAAAATTTCATATTTTCTCCTAATCCATGATGTGACAAGTATCTGTTAACAAAAAATCAGGTTTGAAACATCAAATTGAAAGTATACCCTGTAAAAGAGCATTTATGTGAAAATGCTTGTCTCAAAAGCTATGTTTCTGTTGAGAGAAAATAAATATTCATGTATATATTTACCAGCATGATGTTTATGATCATCACTTACCTTAAAACTTTCATTTCTTTTTAGCTATCTGATGAATGATGTTCTACTAAGGACTAAAACTTTGATCAGCTCTTCACTAAACAGTCACCTTCACAATGGGCCCTACTCTGATTGCCTTTCTTATCCCCATCCAACCTCTGAATGTGAGTATCCACCTAACCCTACTCTACATTTTTTCCTGCATAAGCGCTGAGCACTTTATTACAATCTATGTGGATTACTTATATGTTATGCTTATTATTTATTATCTGCCTCCTTCAGCTAGATGTAAGCTACAGGTGAAAAGAGAGTTTTGTTACGTTCATTTATATATCCCAAGTGCTTAGAATAATACTGGCTTAATAGTACTGAGACACACACTAAATATTTCCTGGATAAATAAGTGAACTGATCTTACATGATTAATTCTCTGTGTATCTGTCTGTATGTCTGTCTTTCTGTATGTCTGTCTATCCACCCGTCTCAATGTAGAAAATAAGTTTGAGAACACAGGATTCCCTGTGTGTCCTCATGCAGATTCTACTGTGTCTAGTCCTGCTTATCACTCCATGTTCCTCAAATCCGTTCAGCTGGCATTATACCTTCCTTGATAAAAGCAAGATGAGTTGATGCTAAGATTTTATTTCTGACATATCAGAAATACTGTAACAGCACTGGAACACAGGGTGTTTGAAGAGAGCATAACATCCAAATAATTTAATGTTAGCAACAACTATTACAGACCTTTTCTTTCTGTGAGAAGCCCTCAGAACATATTCCCTTCTGATGTGGGTATCTCCTGTGTAAGACATTCACAAAATATTGTGACTCTGTAAACTGGGCCATTTCAATCCATTTGCAGTGAGCTTTCAATGTAGGGCACGTCTGATCTTTGTGGGCCTGAATATTGAAGAGAAAATTTGAAAATTAGACTGGGTTAAATTCCCTAGTATGGTACAGTTTAAATGAAAGCAGCCCACTGATAAGATAGTTTCATTTTTTCTTTAAATTCCTTCAAATTAAACATTTCAAAGTGTTTTTAAGTAGGTAATCTCTTTCCTAAATGTCTTGGACAAATTTCATCTTCATAAGAGACACTAATGAACTATCCAGTATGCTGCCCTCAAATTAGTTTGGCTACACAAATACCAATGTAATTGGGAGCCTTCTCTGTATTTACCTGACATAACGAGAATTCAATTTTGCTTCTATTTCCAGACATTTAATTTGGGTGAAGGTACTATTTTCTAAGTGAGCAAGCAGTTATAAAGGCTTATGATTTTACTTAGTGATTTATAATGCAGTAAACATAAATCTGCTATTTAACAGGATCCATACAGGCCCTCTATAAGTTGATCTTGTTAAACATTTATTAAGATTTAAAATGAAAAGGTTTGTTGATAAGGTTAAGTGGAACATTCACAGGCTTGGTTGGTACAGCTGGTTCAAGAATTAATCCAGTCTCAAGGAAAGGAGATACTGCTAGCTTCACTAGTTCGTGGCACAGAGTAATGGCTCCTAATATTTACAAAAAGAAAAGGAGGTGATTAGAATGAATGCCCTCCTCTCAAAGTCAGGAGGAGACTTCTGGGCTATTTGAGTCACTGTGGGTGAGGTTGGGGCTTACCCTTGTTTTAGGATAATGTAACCTCTGGCCTCCTTCTCTCTGTTCTTAGCAACAGTCCTACTGTTTCTGGCTTTCTGGTGCCTTGAAATAATTGAGTTGGCTGAGATTTGGGCTTTGAAGTGTTGGGTCATTTGCAGGGTGGGGGTCAATGCTTGGTTATCAAGTGATGGTAGGACTGGAGAATGCAGAAGGAGACTCAGACCAATAGCGCTTGGTACAAGGGACAGAAAATTGGCAGTGTGCAGCCAGCTATGGGCCTGTGTATAGCCAGCTATGACACTATGGGCCTCTAGGGATTAGTGGATATTCCCATGACAGATACCAACATCAGCATTTATTACCTCTCTGGATTACACTTGCCATTTTTTGGCCTCTGAGGATTGTTCTCAATTTCTTCTCAGTTCTTCTATGAAGTTATAGAGGTTTCTTTTCATTTCCTTTCCTTTCCCATTTCCTTTCTCTTTCCTTTCCTTTTCCCATCCCTTCCCTTCTTTCCCTTTTTCTTTCCCTTCCCTCTTCCTTTCCTTTCCATCGCTTTTTTTCTCTCTTCCCCCCTACTGAATCCAGGTTTTTAAAGTGTGCTGTATGAATACTTTTTTTATGATACCTGCTGCACCATATTGTAGAAAAACAAGTGAAGTACTTTATTTTTCTTAAGTTGTAGAGTAGATTCAATGTAGTCATTATAAATTTCACTTTCCATTACTTTATGTGTTTCTTGAATGGCATGGAAATTGTTGAGGTTAATCCTAGCAGATTAGAAATGCCCAAGTGAGTGGGCATACGGGTCAGAGGAGAAAATATTTGAAAATGAATAATGGACTATGATGGAAGCCAGTTGAGAGGATGCTGCCTTCATATTGCACATTTCCTCTTAGAAGTTGATAAGAGGGGCTAAGAAAGGAAAATAGTTTGAATGCAAATGAAAGTTATTTCACAAACTGCCTGACTGATGTTTGAGGAGATGAGAATTCATTTTCTTTAGAAATAGTGCACTTAACATATTAAGGTCAATTTAACAAATAAATGTACACATTTGTTTTATAGACACTTTTGACTAACATCTGAATGTTGACTTGCAATAGGTTTCTAATATAAATAATTTAACACCACGTAGAAATTATTGGCACCAAAATATTTATTAATGTAAATCATTAATTTTGATTTTTGAAATGTTTTAATCCAACAGTTGAAATTTATTCATATTTTAAAAAGAATATTTATAAGTAAATAAAATTCTTCATACATTTTCATCTGAGCAAAAGCATATCAATATGTGATTACTACTAATAATTATAAAGCATATTTTTAAATTTCCAGTTGTAATTACTAAAATATTAATTTAATTGTCCTTTTACTAGTTTTTACTGTTTAAAATACATAATTAAATATTTAAGTATTTAATTTACGATATATGTGATTCTTAAGAAATGATTTTGCACAAGTGGAAGGTAAATATACATCTTAGTCTGTTTTGTGTTGCTGTAACGAAATACCTGAGACTGGGTAATTTATCAAGAAAAGAGGTTTATTTAGCTCATGGTTCTGCAGTCTGTACAAGAAGTGTGGCACTGGCATCTGCTCAGCTTTTGGTAAGGGGTTTTGTGCTGTCTTAAAGCATGACAGAGTCGGTCAAAGGGGAGGTGGGCATGTGTGAAGAGGGACCAAACCCAAGGGTGCTGTCTTTATAACAACCACTCTTGCTGGAACTAATCATTTCCTCAGAACTCATCCAGTTTTGTGTGAGAGAGAACTCACTATCAGAGAGAGCAGCACCAAGCCATTCCTGAAGGATCCACCCCCACGACCCTATACTTTCCATTAGGTCCCACCTCCAACATTGAGGATCCAATTTCAACATGGGGTTTGGAGGGAGAAACACCCAAGCCACAACAGTATGTGAACCTTATTATATAATACCATTTTCATTGACAGGTTAAACATGTTTAGGCTTGAAGCTCAATAGCAAATCATCTTTTATTAAAGAAGCAGCACTTTTAGCATACTTTAAAAATATCCTTTTCAGTCCTCATACATAAAATCAAGTATTAAAGAAAACATTTACTTTGTAACTTAAGCTTAATTTTTAAAACATGCCTGTAGTATTTTAAAGCTTATTTTTTCTATTTTAACTATTGTTTTGACTAGGGTGTCCTATGACCTAATAATTATGTAGTGTTGACTTGAGTACATTATTTTAGATATTTTATGGGTAGCACTGCCTTTTAAATATTTTTCCCCTATTAAGAAATTAAGTGAGTTATAAATAAGCTAATATTTATTTTTAAATAGTTGAGAAAGCAAAATTTTCTTTTTAATGAGTTTTAGAAATGAAACTATAAGTTGACTATTAACTAGTATTTACTCTTTCAGCAAGGACAAACATTAGAATTCAGTGGAAGGGATGTTGATTGAAAATTTTTTTTTTAAGGACTATTAAGTGGGAAGAAGAACATTCCATGTTTAATTTCTACCTTTTCTCCATAAATCCATTAGATAATAATCCCCCATGGGAGAGTGCTCCAGTGGTTCTACAATAACCATTCTCGCATTCTTTTTTAGAAAGCCCAGCCCTTTTGGCTGAAGTTATAGCTGGGCACACAGCCGCAAACTGACCATCTTTCCCAGCTTACCTGTTAGTCAGATGTGGGGTGCAGTTGTTCAGAACTTGGTGTTTTCCTCCAGATGTTATGTTAATTTCTCCTTAGATGTAGTGTTACATAAATTGTCCTGAAATGATTACATTTTAACCAGCTTGGGAAGCATTACTGGAAAATTATACCTATTATATCTTAATGCCTTATTTTAATTAATAAAGCCATTGAGGTTTTATCTCCTAGGAGACAAGGGATGAAACCTGCCTAGGAAAATTTTCTTTTTAGAATATTTGGCTAATCCATCTACCTGGAACCCAGCTGTGTTGTGCATGGCCAGTGGTGCTGATTGGCTTTGGGTCATCTTCCACTGGGTTGTATGTGACCACTAGTGATGACTGATCTTTCCTATTCTTGGAATAGTTTCTGTCATTACTCAGACTGTTTGAATTATTCCAATTTCTTGTATCTTCTCTGCTTATATAGGATGAGAACAATATATTTGCATAATCTATATATTTAATAGAATAGAATCCTTACATATATTAACATTCTTCTCCATATTCAAATTAATGAAAAGTCATATCTATTTTGCAAGGACCACGTGTTGCTATAAAGGAATACGTGAGACCAGGTAATTTACAAAGATAAGAGGTTTAATTGGCTCATGGTTCTACAGGCTATACAAGCATGGTGTCAGCATCTGCTTGGTGTCTAGGGAGGCCTCAGGGAGCTTTGATTCATGAAAGACAGTGAAGTAGGAGTGAGCAGGTCACATGGCGAAAGCAGGAGCAAAAGAGAGAGAGAGTGGAGGAGGTGCTACACATTTTTAAACAACCAGATCTCCTCATTATCACAAGTACAGCAGGAAGCCATGAGAGATCTGCCCCCACAACCCAAATACTTGCAACACTGGGGATTACATCTCAACATAAGATTTGAGGGGGGACATCTAAACTCTGTTAGACCACTTCTCTTTTGTAGTTTTATGTCCATTGTCTTTCTCTTAAAATATGTAATGGACATTTAATTGCTCAATTTGTACCAATTGACTTGATTTTAAACTTAATTGACTGTAATTCTTCTTCTTTTTTGAGTACTCAAATTGTTACCAGGTGGCCAGCGAGAGTTTGTAAATTGTTTTAGTCCCCTCAATATCATATACATTTTGAAAGTGTCCTTACTTTTTTATTACAGTGTGATGCTACATTCCTATCATGATAATTTCTTTCATTGTTCTTTTTGATGCAAGGGTGTGTGTGTGACTTGACATTAAGTCATTTTTAGTTGTGTTACTTCTAATGACAGAAATAAAATATTTCTACTTAAGGCCTTGGGTTCATATTTTTTTTTTGTTTTAACCACTAATATTAAATTTTTTAAACTTCAGGGCTAGAATAAATTTGATTACTTTTACAATATGCCATTTAGATGTTTAACCTTTCATTTAAAGTGAAATTGTACTGCTTTTTTTTTTTTTTTTTGAAACAAAGAGTCTTGCTCTGTCACCCAGGTGGTGCTGTGATCTTGGCTCACTGCAACCTCCGCCTACCGGGTTCAAGCAATTCTCCTTCCTCGGCCTCCTGAGTAGCTGGGATTACAGGCGTCCACCACCATGCCTGGCTAATTTTTGTAGTTTTAGTAGAGACAGGGTTTCACCATGTTGGTCAGGCTGGTCTTGAACTCCTGACCTCGTGATCCACCTGCCTCAGTCTCCCAAAGTGCTGAGATTACAGGCATGAGCCACTGTGCCTGGCCTGTACTCCCTTTTAATAAAAAAAATTTTATGCTGCATCCATCACCATTTTCAAAGGTGGTGGGGAGAAAGAAATTTGACTCGAGGAATCATAGAGTTCTTGAATTGGCAGGGGCTTAGAGATAATCTACTGCATCCCTTTAATTTTTCAGGTTAAAAATTGAATGCCTGAATAGAGTCGACAACTTGTCCTAAGTTCTCTGTGTGTGTGTGTGTGTATACCCGTGCACATGTGTACATGCATACACAGAGCATCTTAAGTTGTTAAAAATTATTTGTCACGTCACACGCCCTTGAAGTCAAGCTTTGGTGAGTTCCCAGTCAATATCTTGGGATGCCCAGGCAGAACTGGAGATGGATTGACTGTGCTGGGATCTGAATGAGCACAGATGTTCATTTTGACTCACTCCCTCTAAGGGATGGCTCTTAGGCTTCTTCTAGAGTGAGAATTAAATCAGGACTTTCTCAGACAAACATCTAACAGTTTAGAAACTGAAGAGATTATCAAAGCACCCTGTAGTTACGACAGAAAGAAATGTGATACCAAATAAAATGGACTTTGGAGACTCTGGGGAAATGGCAGGAGGGGGGTGATGGATGAAAGACTACACACTGGGTACAGTGTACACTGCTTGGGTGATGCGTGCACCAAAATCTCAGAAATCACCACTAAAGAGCTTGTATATGTAACCAAATAACACTTGTTCCCCAAAAACCTATCGAAATAAAAAAAGTTAAAAAAATTTGTAAAGTACTGAACACACACTGAATATTAAGGTTTCTATCATCACCACCACCATCATCATCATTACTGTTGCTATTATCTGAAAGTGGCTCACATCCTGAAATCTACAAGGAGAAAAATATTCGTTGGCCTACATAAATAAAAGATACGTGCATGTATTAAAAAAAAAATGTAATGCCAGAGGAACAGTCCAAACCTCAGATCACTGTGAGCTCATATGATCCGTGTCTGCCCTGTTTTGCATTTTAAGAGATTTTCAAGATAGGTGTCCTTATGGCTGAGTTCTAGTATGAGAAATTAGGTAAACAGGGTAGATAATCTGAGAATCTTGGAAATTATCTAGTTTAATTTTCTTATTTACGGAACAGCAAAATAAATCTGGTTTCAGTTTTTACTTTAAATTCTTATGGCATCAGAATACATAATAAGCAATTTGTTCTGCCAAATTTTTAAAGAGTTAGGATAAAAATAAGCAACATTGTACCATAATTGGATACAAGAGAGTTTTCTGATTAAAGTGGTTTTGGATTATTAGCGTTAAAACTTTCTATACAATATTTTAAGTCATTTTAATTTCAAATAGATGTCAGATAAACATAACTAGTGTGCTAGAGTCATTAAAAACACATTTTGTAATTTTGCTACATAGCAGAAGCTGAGGGGTGAACATCCATTAGCATTACCATCTGATATTTATTAAAATATATTTAACATAATAATCTAAAATTACAGAACTCTTATCCCCCATCCCTAATAGAAGCTTTTTCTTTAAATTCTTATCGCATCAGAATACATAATGAGCACTTTGCTGTATTTCTTTGGA
>CAUYQU010088303.1:0-68945 GCA_963574635.1 Cheracebus regulus | reverse complement strand
CCGAACCCCCACCCCACACCTGGGATCATGGTCCCAGCCCTGGCCAGAACACCCCACCCCACCCCCCGGCCCCACCCATCGCCCCGGTCCCCCACACCCCACCCCCACCCGCGACCCACCCCCCGCCCCGCCCCCCACCCCCACCCCACACCCGGGACCACGACCTCGAGCCGGTCAGGAACCCGGACCGCAACCCGGGACCGTGCCCTCGGGCCTGCCCCGAACTCCCCACCCCACACCTGGGATCATGGTCCCAGCCCTGTCCTGAACCCCCACCCCACACCCGTAACCAAGGCCTCGGCCCTGCCCAGAAACCCCCAACCCCACACCCGGGACCAAGGCCCCAGCCCCACGTTTCCCAGAGGCACTGAATTCGGAGGGTCAGTCTGGGGTCAGGCATGCGTTGGAGCGCCTCAGATGCTCAGGGAGGTGTTCACCCTCCCTGCCATTTCCTTGTGGATGGTGACGACTCCGAACTATAGCTGCACACTTTCCTACCCCTGATCAATTTTACCGAAGAAAAGGAAAGCAAAGTCTGTTGCATTTCCCTTAAGCTTGCTGCCTGATTTCCTGATTCTTGCTCTTGACTGACTACATATACACATATATCAGTCATTCCAAAGTTCAGGTTTGTTCCCCCATTAAAAAGGGTTTTCAGGGATACTGTGTTCATGGTTAACTGTGTACCTGTGCTGACAACTGCTTTTTGTTTATTTATTTTTTTGATACAGGGTCTTGCTCTATCCAGGTTTGACAGGATCTTAGAATACTGCATCCTCCCAACTCTTGGGGTCCCCAAGTCTGGAATTATAGATGGGAGCCACCCTGCCCAGCCTGTGCTTATAATTTTTCCTAGTGACAGTGTTCAAATGCTGACAATTCTGCATTTTGGAAGAAAGCCTCTCCGACTTCCCATAGTTAGACTGTATATTGCCATTAAGGTTGGGTGCCTTCTTTGTGAAACCTTGTTGCATCCCAGCTTTAAGGGAATTTGCAAGTTAAATAACTATATTCATTGCAATGTTTTTAAAGAACATTTAACCACATAAGACTGAAATTTCCTTTAATATTAAAAGTGTGTACATACTTCAGAAAACTTGCTTACCTGGACAACCTGCCCTGCCCAGTAGGCCATAGTGTACCTGCTTAGATGCCTGGTTCCTTTACCTCCACAGGTAACCTGCAGAGAGCTTACTCTTGGTCCATAACATTGCTAGACCCATTGATGTGGTATAAGTCTAGGAATTCTGCCCAAAAATTGGTAGGTTAAACTTCTTTTCGTCTGTGTCTGCATTCCAGCAGACATGTATGTCTATTACAAAAGAAAGTAATGGGATGGGTTTCTTGGCCCATGCCTGTAATCCAGCACTTTAAGGCCAAGGCAGGCAGATGGCCAAGGCAGCCTGGGAAATCTGTCCAAGCCCCATTTCTCGAAAAAAAAAAAAGTACGAAAAATTAACTGGGCGTGGTGGTGCATGGCTGCGGTCCCAGCTACTCAGGAGGCTGAGGTGGGAGGATCGCTTGACGTCGAGGCCACAGTGAGCTGTGATTACGCCACTGCACTCCAGCCTGGATGACAGAGCAAGACCCTGTCTCAAAAGCGGAAACAAGAAAGACCAAAATCTAAAATAACGACGTCTTGCTTTCTCTTCATATCATGGGATCCTTTCCAACAATCACAACTGAGCTATTTGTTCCCTCATGATCTTTTTTTTTTTTTTTTTTCCAAACCTGTGTTTCAGAAGCAACATCCATTTTTCACCTTGGGATGTGAGGTTAGAACATGATATACATGTTGATGGCATTTCTACTTAGACAAGATCAATTTTAAAGAAACATTTTAGTCAAAATTTCTCAAACTGTGATCAGATACTCCCTCATTTCCCGCGTCAGGCAGTTACAAATTCTATCAATCCTACCTAAAATCTCTTTCCTTCTCCCCCTCCTCCAAGTGGTTTTGCCTGTTGTTACCGCTCACCTGCTTTGTTTCAGTAGCATTGCACTTGGTCTCTGCTACAGTCCATCACTCACAGTGCCAACACACGTTTCCTTGAAAGGCCTCCTTACCATCCTGCAATGCAACCTTCACCAGCTCCCTGCTGCCTGCTCTAGAAGATCAAGTCCAAGACCTGCCTGTGGAAAGAAGGCCCTTCACGCGCCGGCCCTGGCCTGTCTTCACCCAGCCTATTTCCTTTCTTGCCTTAGCCCAAGATACCCTTACCTTCCAATCACACTTTCTGAGCATTTTTGGAGGCATTGAGGGAGTCGATGAGTCTACACTTGAATAAAAGACAGACTTTACACTCTAGACTGTACAGTTGACAGAGGTAAGTCCACAGTTCATCGTGTGGAAAGTCCTATACAAAAGAAATGGAGAGGTGCCCAGCTCCAGATGCTGCACTGGAAGTCGAAAGCGGACTTAAAGGCAGTTGATTTCCCTTCTGGGCCCTATTATTGGCACTCTGTTTGTAGCTCTGTTGAACGTCATCACGTCATATGATCTTCAGCCGACGCTACCGTCATCTCAAAAAAATGGTCAGGGCCCCAAGGGCAGAGACGGCGAGCGCAGTGATCTTGGGACAAAGTCTCCACCTAACAAATACAGCATATATATTCCTCTAGCAAAGGCCTACGTTTCAACTGGTATCTGAGAACATTCTTTCTGTTTTTTTGAGTCTCCTTCTGTCGCCAGGCTGGACTGCAGCGGTGCGATCTCGGCTCACTGCAACCTGTGCCTACCAGGTTCAAGCAATTCTCCTGACTCAGCCTCCCGAGTAGCTGGGATTATAGGCATGCACCACAACACCCAGCTAATTTTGTATTTTTTTTTTTTTATTAGAGGCGGAGTTTCACCATGTTGGTCAGGCTGGTCTGCAACTCCCAACCTCAAGTGATCCACCCACCTCGGCTTCCCAAAGTACTGGGATTACAGGTGAACATTCTTTTCTTTTATCCCCAACCATTTTCTGTGAAAAAATAAACACCACTTCTCCATTGTGTAACCACACTGCTCAAAAATTTATTTCTAATGATTTAGGACGATTCCTTTGCCCATTAATTAAACAAATATTCACTGAGCACCTACTTGGTCTCAGGGACTGCTAATACTGCCAAGACCAGGGTAGAGTCACAGACGGGAAGCAGGTAACCAGCCTATGAAGGAGGGAGGGTGAGAGTGTGCAGAGTGCTTGGGTGGCTCAGAAGCGGGGTCCAAGCCAACTTGGGAAGGCACCAGAAAATGATGACCAAGCCAGGGCCAGAGACAAACCATCCATGAGAAGGAACACAGGTGGAAAGAAAGAGGCAGTGAGTCAAGATTTACTGTAAGGCAGGCCAGATGCGGTGGCTCACACATGTAATCCCAGCACTTTGGGAGGCCAAGGCTGGTGAATCACCTTAGGCCAGGAGTTCAAGACCAGCCTGGCCAACATGGTGAAACCCCTGTCTCTCCTAAAAATACAAAAACTTAGCTGGGCGTGGTGGTGGGTGCCTGTAATCCCAGCTACTTGTGAGGCTGAGGCAGGAGAATCACTTGAACTCGGGAGGTGGAGGCTGCAGTGAGCCAAGATCTCACCATTGCACTCCAGCCTGGGCGACGAGAGTGAAACTCTGTCTCCAAAAAAAAAAAAAAAAAAGGAAAAAAGGTTTACTATGAGGCAAGAGAAGCCCTCAGGAGGTTTTGCTGTAGAGTATCTCCGGCCACAAAAGCCACTCAAATAGAAACACAATAAGGAACCGGCCTAGGCAAATTAGGCAGAAGTATTAAAATGAAGAATGATGGTAATACATTTGAGTACTTGGAGTAAAAAGAATGCATGAGCTTTTACAGATACTAAGAAATATACATGAGTGGGTAAGTAAGAAAAAGCAACGAGGAAGGGAAAAGGAAAGCTCTTCTTTACAGTAAAATGCTGACTCATCTATGAAGAAGAGCTTTTTTTAATTTTTAATTTTGGAGAGAGTCCTGCTCTCTCACCCAGGCTGGAGTGCGGTGGTGCAACCCAAGCTCCCTGTAGTCTCGCCTCAGCTTCCCAAGTAGCGAGGACTACAGGCATGCACCACCATGCCCAGCTAACTTCTGCATTTTTGTAGAGATGAGACTTCATCATGTTGCTCAGGCTGGTCTCGAACTCCTGGGCTGAGGCGGTCCACTCCAGCCTCCCAAAATGCTGGGATTACAGGCACGAGTCACCGCACCTGGCCAGAATTATCAGAATTCTGTCAGGAGTCACAAAATGAGTGCTAAAATCACTGGTTGAGATTCTGTGGAGGATATAGGTTATGTACACCACCTCAAAGCTGATTAATTTCTTGTTGCTTATTAATTTCAAAGGGAAAGGAGCATTTTCACAGTGAAAAAGTATGTTTGACCCCCCTCTGAATCAAGTAATCAGAGTTAGCGTCACTAATAATGGCAGCCTGACTCCTCCTCCCACACCACTGTGTGCCTGCCTCAGTTATGCGGTATTCCGGCTGAAATTCACAAACTTATCATGAGGAACAATCAGACAAACTCAAATTGAAGGACATTCTGCAAAACAAATGGCCCATAATCTTTAAAAATGTCAAGGCCATGAAAGACAATGAATAGTTGAGGAAGTTTTACAAATTATAGGAGAGTAAGGTGACAATTCAAAGCACGGGACGTGCAATCCTAGATCAGCTGCGAGATCGGAGTCAGTATTTGCTGTGATTCACATTACTGGAGTTTTCTCTTTTCTTTTTTCTTTTTTTGAGACAGAGTCTTTCTCTGTCGCCCAGGCTGGAGTGCACTGGTATGATCTCAGCTCACTGCAACCTCTGCTTCTCGGGTTCAAGCGATTCTCATGCCTCAGCCTCCCGAGTAGCTGGGACTACAGGCGCACACCACCACACTTGGCTACTTTTTGTATTTTTAGTAGAGACGGTTTCTTCATGTTGTCCAGGCTGCTCTTGAACTCCTGGCCTCAAGTGATCCACCCGCCTCAGCCTCCCAGAGTGGATTACAGGAGTGAGCCACTGCGCCTGGTTTGGAACTTGAATATGAAGTATACGTCAGTCTTCTAACCAAGGCTAAATTTCTTGAATTGGTTTGTTGTTTTATGGCTATGTAAGAGAATGTCTTTGATCTTAGGAGATATCAGTGAATTATTTAGGGCTGAGGGGTTAAGATATCTGCAAGTTTCTGTCAAAAAGTTTAGTGAAATATACACACACATATGAATGTGTGTGTCTGTATATATGTGTGTATATATACATCTCTCTGTCTCTGAGAGAACATAACAAAACTTTAATTGGTGAATCCATGGGTAGGATATATAAGTGGTTGCAATTTGTATGTAAATTTGTAATTCTTCAAAATAGGAAGTTATCCTGTAGCAACATATACTGCAGGATGGCATGATATTATGTTTAGGGTTTTCTTCAAAATAAAGAGGAAGCAGTTGGTAGAGACAGGTAAAAAATAATGGACGAGCTGGTGTGGTGAAAATTGTCAAAGCTGGGTATGATGGATACAGGTGGGGTTGCTGAAACTCTTTTTCCTGCTTTCGCATGTTTTAAATTCCCCATAACAATAAAAATATAGTTAGAGATGGAGGATTTTAATTCATCATAGACATTCCATGACGGCGTATGGCTGAAAAAGCAGTCAGAGAAGACTCCACTCTTCCTGGCTGGAGGAAAGAGCTCTGGGTCTCCCAGCATGGGAAGCCAGGGAGGCTAGATGGGAGTTGAGTGGGTGAGTCCAGCCCAGGTCGGGAAGGGGCAGGCTTGGTGGGAGGGGATGGCACAGGAAGGAGCAGCCAGCGACGAAGGAACCACGTACCACGTGGGTTCTGCATGAATGTGGAATTTTGAAAAGACCCTCTCTAGGCGGAGCTGAGAAACGTCACTGAGTGCTTTGTAACTCTCTGGGGCTACAGCCTTTGCAGAAACCCATGTTAAAGACCTAGGCTGCCCTGAAACAGCTTCTTGAAGCTGGATGTGTGTTTTCCTTGAAACTACCACCACTCTGGCCTAAGACGTCTGAGGCTGCAGCTTATATTCATGTGATTTCTCACAGAACTCTGCTGGGGTGTTGATATAGCACCTGTCTTCACATAGGCAAAAAATTATCTTCTAGGTCTGAGAAGAGACTGCACTTGCACCTTGATGGCCTGCCTGGCCGTAGCCCTCATAAAGAAGAGGAATGAGTGGATGAGACATAAGATTTGGGCAAGACTCCCCAGTTGAGGATTGGATGTTTCAGGGAGAGGCAGAAAACCAGACTTCATAAGCTCCTGGAGAACTAGCAAAGTGGACTTTAATTCAACATCTCTAGAGATTGCACCTTTTTTTGTTTTTTTTTCTGAGACAGAGTATTGCTCCGTCACCCAGGCTGGAGTGTCGTGGCGTGATCTCACTATATTGCAACCTCCACCTCCCAGGTTCAAGGGGTTCTACTTGCCTCAGCCTCCTGAGTAGCTGGGGTTATAGGTGCGTGCCACCGTGCCCAGCCAATTTTTGTATTTTTAGCAGAGATGGGGTTTCACCATGTTGACCAGGCTGGTCTCGAACTCCTGACCTCAGGTGATCCACCCACCTTGGCCTCCAAAGTGCTGGGATTACACTTCGGGAGCCACTGCACCCAGCTAATTTTTGTATTTTTAGTAGAGAAAGGATTTTGCCATGTTAGCCAGGCTCGTCTTGAACCCCTGGCCTTAAGTGATCAGCCCACCTCAGCCTCCCAAAGTGCTGGAATTACAGATGTGGGCCACCGCACCTGGCCTTGACTTCTTAAGAAATGAGTGGTGGGGCGCAGTGGCTCATATCTGTAATCCTAACTGGGAGGCCATCGGTCACTGTGAAAGGCGATGAGGACACAAACTCCAAGGTAAAGTTTCAGCCTTCAGAGAGCGTGATGAAGCAGGAGCTAAAACAACACGTAAACCCAGCCTTGTCTGCAGCGAAGTGGGGCCTACAATGAAGGGGGGATCAGGCGTGTGTGTGTGCCCAGGGCACCTGCCCAGAGGCTGTGCGTGTGTGTGTGTGCCCAGGCCACCTGCCCAGAGGCTGTGTGTGTGTGTATGTGTGCAGGGCACCTGCCCAGATGCTGTGTGTGTGTGTGTTTTTGTGCACAGGGCACCTGCCCAGAGGTTGTGTGTGTGTGGGCACACACAGGGAACCTGTCCAGAGGCTGGGAGGGTGTGTGTGTGCGTGCAGGGCACCAGCCCGGAGGCTGGGTGTGTGTTTGTGTGTGTGTATGTGCAGGACACCTGCCCAGAGGCTGTGTGTGTGTGGGGGGGGCACCTGCCCGGATGCTGTGGGTGTGTGGGTGTGGGTGTGTGTGTGTGTGCAGGGCACCTGCCCGGAGGCTGTGTGTGTGTGTGTGCAGGGCCCCCGGCCAGATGCTATGTGTGTGTGTGTGGGTGTGGGTGTGCAGGGCACCTGCCCGAATGCTGTGTGTGTGTGTGTGTGTGTGCGCACACGTGCAAGGCACCTGCCTGGATTCTGTGTGTGTGTGTGCAGGGCACCTGCCCAGAGACTGTGTGTGTGTGTGTGTGTGTGTGTGTGTGTGCAGGGCATCTGCCCGGAGGCTATGTGTGTGTTTGTGTATGTGTGCAAGCGAGCACGCAGGGCACCTGCCCAGATGTGTGTGTGTGTGGATGTATGCGTGTGTGGGTGTGGATGTGTGTAAAGCACCTGCCCAGAGGCTGGGTGTGTGAGGGGGGGCGGGCCTGGGGGGCCGGGGATGTGGGGACGGGGGTGCCTACTCCGAGGAGGCCCCAGTCTCTGAGCTGGGCAGATTGCTTGGGGTCAGGAGTTCAAGAACAGTCTGGGCAACATGGCGAAACCTTGTCTCTACTAAAAATATGAAAATTAGCCAGGCATGGTGGTGTGTACCTGTAAGCCCAGCTACTTACGAGGCCGAGGCAGGAGAATCTCTTGAACCCAGGAGGCGGAGGCTGCAGTGAGCCGAGATCACACCACTGCACTCCAGCCTGGGCGACAGAGTGAGACTCTGTCTCAAAAAAAAAAAAAAAGTAAATATGTAATTGACCTTTGCCTTACTTGACTGCTCTTCAACAATATGTGCTCCCTCTTCCTCCATTGCTTGGCCTATCTAACGTCAAAGTGCTGGGATTACAGGTGTGAGCCATGATGTCCAGTGCCAAGCTGACTTTTTGAGGGAAGTCTCAGGATATGCGCTGAGTCAGAACTGCCCAGTCTTGCCACTCCCAACTCCGCAGGTCATTTAATTAATTAATTGATTAATTAATTCATTTTGAGATGGAGTTTTGCTCTTGTTGCCCAGGCTGGAGTGCAGTGGCTGGATCTCGGCTCACTGCAACCTCCACCTCCTGGGTTCAAGAGATTCTTGTGCCTCAGCCTCCTGAGTAGCTGGAATTACAGGCATGCACCACCATGCCCAGCTAGTTTTTGTATTATTAGTAGAGGTGGGGTTTCTCCATGTTGGTCAGGCTGGTCCTTGAACTCCCGACCCCAGGAGATCATCCGCCTCCGCCTCCCAAAGTGTTGGGATTACAGGTGTGAGCCACCATGCCAGGCCTGGCCACACTAATTATTTACTCACTTGTTACCATGTAGCCAAGGACTTTTTTAAACTTCACCATTCACCTGCTACCAACCTCGGAACAGTGGCTATGTTTGTATCTACAGTTACCTAAATTGTAGGTGGAGAATTCTAAATATTCCTATGAAGACAGCTGTATGCAAGGCCTGGCTAGTGAGGCCTGTCTCCTGGGAAGGTGGTTACTTGGTTGTCACCACAAGGAGAACGTGGACATCTTGGTTCAACATCATCAGCCTGGGGTATGGCTCTTAGAAAAGGTTGGGGGGGTCTTGGAACTGGCAGATTTGGGTTTGCATCTCAACCCCCAGCTCGCCCTTTCCCTGTCACCCCCAGGCCTCTGCTTCCCCATCTGCGTGGGACAGACCTGGCGTTGCCGTGTAGCTGCCAGCGTGCCTGCCACGCAGCCAGCGCTAAGGGAGCAGTGCTGCTTTTCTGCCAGTGCCGGTGCCGGGCAAACCCCGGCCCTGGGCATCTGCTCTCAACCCCACGAGAGTTTGGGCGCTCCCCCGCCCCGTCCTGGTCTCCACCTGTGACTCACTTTTCCTGCTGCCTTCAGTCCTGAGTCCCTGTTTCCATCTCAAAGTCCTGGCCCCAAGTTCCGGTTTCCATTTCTGGTGTTCTTTGATTTCTAATTCAATCCAGTCCATAAATGAGCGGTCAAAGGCGGCATCTAAAGGCTGATTCTCTGACACTCTGAAGCTCGGGAAGGCATTACAGTCCAAGTTGTACACACACTTGATGGCCAGTAGACTGCTGATAGTCTTTAATAAATGTTAGCAATTTGGAATTCAAGCAATGTTTGTTGATACTTACGTTTATGGATTTTAAAATGTCTCCTTTTTTTATATATTGCAAAAAATATAAGTATAGGTTATAACCATGTTTACAATTCATATTTTATAAACATTTTTAAACATAATTTAAAGACATTTTAAGGCTGGGCACAGTGGCTCACGCCTGTAATCCCAGCACTTTGGGAGGTCAAGGTGGGCAGATCACTTCAGGTCAGGAGTTTGAGACCAGTCTGGCCAACATGGTGAAACCCCATCTATACTAAAACTACAAAAATTAGCTGGGCATGGTGGTAGGCACCTGTCATCCCAGCTACTCAGGAGGCTGAGGCAGGAGAATCTCTTGAACCCGGGAGGCGGAGGTTGCAGTGAGCCGAGATTGTGCCCCTGCACTCCAGCCTGGGTGACACAGTGAGACTGTCTCAAAAAAAGGGCATTTTAGCATTACTATTTGCTATGAACTGAGTGCATGTTTCCCTCCGCAGATTCCTATGTTCATGCCCTAACCCCAACCATGGCTGTCTCTCGAATAAGGAGGTAATTAGAGTTAGTTAAGGTCATGAGGGTGGGGCCCTAATCCAGTGGGACTGTGTCCTTGTAAGAAGAGACCGCAGAGCCCTCTGTCAGAAGACACAGCGAGAAGCTGTCACCTGCACGCCAGGAAGAGGCCTCAGCAGGAACAGCCTTGATGGGCCCCTGGTCTCAGACTCCCAGCCTCCAGAGCTGCAAGGATATGAGCCCAGCCTGTGGTGTTTTGTTAGGGCGGGTGGAGTAGACGCATATCCCACGCGGTGGTGTGTCCATGAGCCTTCCTAACATCTGGAATTGAAGTTAACTTACAGCCAGGAAAACCTCAGTTACAACAGGATAAATCCCAGAAGAAAGGCTCTCTATGGATATTGTTTGCTGCCACTTCTTCACATTTATTGTTTCCAGGTTGGTACGACATCACAGAATACTGAAAATCAACCAGTAAACATAAACAATCAACCAGTAAACATAAAGCATAAACATAACGTTGGGCTTCTAAACAGTACGCATTCTGTCTGAAAATGTCTGGGGAGGCCTTCGCCCCCCTTTCCCTTCCGTGGAAACACTTTCCAGGGGCTGCACATTCTCTGTCAGCTCTGCACTCCATCAGCCGGCTGTAAAGTGAAAATACAAGGAGCCTTAAATTGTCTGATTAGGGAATAATTGTGATTTTTAAAGTGACATTTGTCCAGAAGGATGTAGAAAGGTAAGCAAGTTACTTTCCTGATTAACTTTTAGGGCAATTAGAATGGCAGTTTCTCCACTTATTTTCCAGTTATTAAAGAATCTCATAAGGTCAGGGAAATAGGCCTTTCCTTTAAACTTTGTCTTCTAATTCAGTATGGTAACATGATTGGGGTTGGGGGGCTCATCTCTCTCTCTCTAACTTTTGGCAAGTATTTAACCTCCTTGGGGCTTGTTTCTACCATCTGTTGAATGAAATACTGAACTGGAAACTGTTCTGTGACTAACAGAGCAGTTATACTATTATTATTTTTTTAATCTTAAAAATTCATCTCCCTCTTCCTCCTTGCCACCCTCCCTCCTCTTTGTGGAAAACATTCAGTGATGAGAACTGGAATCAAAGGCGCCTAGCCATAAGAACTTTCAAACTTTTCACTCTGAAACACTTTCTTTTTTTTTTAGTAGGCGTGAGCCACTGTGCCCTGCCAGAAGCACTTTTATCTGCTGATCTCCAGAAGTAAACCTATTTCAGAGTGACAAGGAAGCAAGGCAGCACTTCGTCATCGGTGTGCCTTGCCAGTTCTTGCCAACAAACAAACAAAAGTTCTATTCTGCTTCTTTCAGCCATGGAAGATACAAGGCACAGTTCCATTCAGAAAGACAAACCGCAAACATGCTGTGGATCTGGGGGCAGGATGGCCAGTGAGTGACCCACATATCCTGAGGCCATCACAGCCCTGCCCCAGGCAGTCAGGACACACCACGCAGTACCAGGAAGGATGAAAGAAGTGACAGCCTGCTACGACAGAACAAAACATCCTGTGGCCCTGGCAGGAGGAGGCTCTGATTTTCTTGACTGACTGATGAAAGAGAGTCTCACTCTGTCGCCCAGGCTGGTGTTCAGTGACATGATCTTGACTCCCTGCAGCCTCCACCTCCTGGGTTCAGCAATTCTCCCGCCTCAGCCTCCTGAGTAGGTGGGATTATAGGCATGTACCACCATGCCTGGCTAATTTTTGTATTTTTAGTAAAGACAGGGTTTCACCATGTTGGCCAGGCTGGTCTTGAACTCCTGACCTCAGGTGATTCGCCCACCTCAGCCTCCCAAAGTGCTGGGATTACAGGCATGAGCCACCACACCTGCCTCAGTGGTCGCATGTTGCACAATTAGGGGACAACGTCAGGCTCCTGACACGGGCCCAGGCACAGCCGCCCGTCCCCACAGGGCCTGCTGTAGCCTCTAAAGCCACCACACGTCTCTCCCCTCCCTGACTCCGCCGCCACCCTGCTAGGGTCTTCACTGCTAAACTTTCATCATGTCTAGAATGTTCTATAAATGGAATCTCATGGTATGGAAGCTTTTGGTCTGGACTCCCTTCCCCAGGGCAATTCTCTGACAATCTGTTCAGGCGGTGCTGTCTGTGCCCACGGCTCGTGCCTTTTCACTGCAGAGTATATTCCACAGTGTGGGTTTACCACCGGCTGCTTCACCACACGCTCGCTCATGGCCATCTCGGTAGCTTCCAGGTTTTGGCCATTATGAATAAGGCTACTATGAACAGTTGTGTGCAAATTTTCCTGTGAACGTAAGTCTTCGTTTTCTCGCGGATGAATGCCCTGGCCTGAAGTTGCTGGGTCCTACCGTGGTTGCATGTTTAGTTAAACTGCCAACCTGTTTTCCAGAGCGGCTGTACCATCGCCCACTCCCACCAGCCATGCGGCAGTGATCTGTTCTCCCCATCCTCAGCAGCGTGCATGGCATCACTGTCATTTCAGCTGTTCGGATACACCTGCACTGCTATCTCATGGTGGTTTTCACTTGCATTTCCCTGAGGGCCCATTGTGTTGAGTATCATTCTCTCGACATCTCTTCTTGTGCTTATTTGCCATTCGTATCCTCTTTGGTGAAATGTTTTTTCCTGTCTTTTGCCCGTTTTTCTAATTGGACTGCACTTTTTTTTTTACACAGGGTTTCACTGTGTTGCTGAGGCTGGAGTGCAGTGGTGTGGTAATAGCTCTCTGCAGCCTCAGCCTTCCAAGTAGCTGGCACTACAGGTGCACGCCCAGCTAACTTTTGTTTTTTCTGTAGAGTCAAGGTTTTGCCGTGCTGCCCACGCTGGTCTCAAACTCCAAGGCTCAAGCAATCCACCCTCCTTGGCCTTCCAAAGTGCTGGGATTACAGGCATGAGCCACTGTGCCTGGCCTTTGCTTTTTTTTTTTTTTTTCCCCATTAAGTTTTAAGAGTTCTTTGTATATTTGGGACACTAGTCTTTGTTGGATATGTAGTTTGAATATATTCAGAGTATTTTCTCTCTGTAGCTTGTCTTTTCATCTTCTTAACATAGTCTTTTACAGAGCCAAAGTTTTTATTTTTGTGAAGTCCAATTTTTCAGTTTTTTCCTTTTATATATTACGATGCTGGTATGACGTCTAAGAAGTCTTTTCTTAGTCTTCAATCCCAGATATTTTCTCTGTTTATTTTCTAAAAGGTTTATAGTTTTGCATTTCACATTTAAGTCTGTGATCCATTTTGGAATCAACTATATTGAGTACATCATTTTATTCTTCTTCAAAATTGCTTTAGCTTCACTAGTTCCTTTGTCTGTACATATAGATTTTAGAATAATCTTCTCTATATCTGCATGATATTTGCTGGCATTTCAATAGGAATTGCATTAAATCTATATATCAGTCGTGGAAAATTGGTATTTTTGCTACAGTGAATCTTCCCATCCATGAATCTGCATCTCTCTATTTATTTAGGTTTTCTTTGATTTCTTTCATTGGCATTTTGTAGTGTTCAGCATATAGATCCTGCACATGTCTTAGATTTATACCTAAGTATTTTTTGAGTGACTGTAAATAATATTGTATTATTAATTTTGGTGTCTTTGTATTCATTACTAGTATATAGAAATATTATTGACTTTTGTATGTTTCTCATGTATTCTGTGATCCTGATGAACTCACTTGTTAGTTGTAGGAGTTTTTTTGGAGATTCCTTGGGATTTTCCTTTTTATTATTATTATTTATTTATTATTCTTTTTTAAAGCTAGTCAAGTGAAGCAGTGGGAGTGGAGAAGGAACAAAGAAATCTGTAACTGATTGTGATCAGTTAGTTGTAAACACCACTGCACTCGGACCAGCCTTTTTTCTTTTTTTTTCTTTTTTTATAATTTTTTTTAGATTCCTTGGGATTTTCTGTGTGGACAATCATGTCATCTGCAAATAGGAACACCTTCCTTCCTTCCTTCCTTCCTTCCTTCCTTCCTTTCTGCTGCCTTCCTGCCTTCCTTCTCTCCCTCTCTTTCCTCCTTTCTTCTTTTCCTTTTATTTCCTTTTTTTGCCTTATTGCAATAGCTAGGACTCGCAGCACCATGTTGAATAGAGTGTTGATAATGGACATCCTAAGATGATAATGGACATCTTAGAGTGGGGCTTTCAGTCTTGTCTATTAACTATCCTGTTAGCTGCAGGTGTTTTATAGATGTTCTTTATTAAGTTGAGGAAGCTCCCCTTTATTTCTATTTTTTAACAGTTTTTTAGGCTGGGCACGGTGGCTCACACCTGTAACCCCAGCACTTTGGGAGGCCGAGGCGGGTGGATCACCTGAGGTCAGGAGTTCGAGACCAGCCTGGTCAACATGGTGAAACCCTGTCTCTACTAAAAATGAAAAAATTAGCCATGTGTGGTGGCACATGCCTGTAGTCCCAGCTACTCAGGAGGCTGAGGCAGGAGAATCACTTGAACCCAGGAGGCGGAGGTTGCAGTGAGCTGATCGTGCCACTGCACGCCAGACTGGGTGGTGGAGCAAGACTCTGTCTCAAAAAACAAACAAACAAGAAAAGCAGCATGAATGGAAGGGCTGGGATGGGCATGACCAGCTGTGCTCCTGAGTGCAGGAGCGGCACCTTTCAGGAGGCTGTGCAGGGGATGGCAGGCGTCTGTGTCCTGCTGGGCTGTGCTCCGTCCGAGCCCTGTGTGCTGGTGTGGCTTCCTGAAGAGCCCAGTCTTGCCCGGAAGCCAGGCTTCTTTGGCTAATGCCTGCACACTCATGCCAGCCCCTATCCCGCCCTCCCTGGCCCTGGGCCTTCCTCTCCTCATGCCCTTCCTGGAGTGGCACTGTTGCTTCCTGCAGCTTCAAAGGCCATCTCTTGTCCGCTTTTGCCACTGTGAGCTGCCTTCTTGTGCCCTCTTCCAGGAAGTGAATTTCTGTTTAAATTAGGTCTGAGCACTGCGCATCGAACTGTGGGACACTCCCCAAGGGATCAACCCTATTGTCTGGGTCAGTTCTCTCTTCCTCTGCCCTGACTTCCCCTTGTTTACCTCCTCGCCACCACAACTGCTGCAGAAATGGAGCCAACGTGCACTTCGATGGAGAGTAAAAGCCATTCCATTTCTCCAAGTTCATCTACATATCATTAACACGGCCCCTGGTCTGTTTGTATTGTTACCTAAAACGTCATTTTTGTTCCTGTATTTTAATCTCTAAGTAACACAGAAAATCTTACAGGCTTCATTTCACCCACAGTGTCTCTGATAGACACTGTCTATACAGCATTGTCCATCCACTTTCTGGATTTACTGAATGAATGTACGAATATGATTGAAGTAAGGGACAACCGTTGTGGAGTGAATTTAGACAGAAAGATTTGGAAAAATTGTGGTAATCTGAATCTTAGAGCACGAGGACACAGACAGCCTGATCACACACAGAGATCACTCCACACACACATGCACACGAGGACACACATCTGACACAGACAGCCTGGTCACGCACACAGATCTCCAGTCCACACACACATGCACACGAGGACACACATCTGACACAGACAGCCTGGTCTCGCACACAGATCTCCACTCCACACACACATGCACACGAGGACACACATCTGACACAGACAGCCTGGTCACACACACAGATCTCCACTCCACACACAATGCACACGAGGACACACATCTGACACAGACAGCCTGGTCACACACACAGATCTCCACTCCACACAGACATGCACACGAGGACACACATCTAGCCCTCACCTTCCCCAGCTCTCCCCTTAAAGTTGACCAAAAATGATTTTTACTGCATAACAATAGAATCTGTGATTTTAAAATATAAGCCTTCTTTTTAACCCATTTATGTCTGAGATTGCAATTTTTTGAATTTTTGCAATAAGACCTTGGTGATTACCTTGAGCAGTAAGATATTAATAACTCCCATGTGCTTAGCGTTCCAATAACGGAACACTAGTCATAAATGCTTAAGAGCTGCACCAAGACCCGCCTTACAAAATTTCTAACATTGGGAGTGCTGGCATAGTACTTTTTTTCTTTTTTTTGAGACAGAAGTTTGCTCTTGTTGCCCAGGTTGGAGTGCAATGGTGCAATCTTGGCTCACTGCAAACTCTACCTCCCGAGCTCAAGCAATTCTCCTGCCTCAGTTTCCTGAGTAGCTGGGATTACAGGCATCCACCACCATGCCTGGCTAATTTCGTATTTTTAGTAGAGACAAGGTTTCACCATGTTGGCCAGGCTGGTCTCAAACTCCTTACCTCAGGTGATCCATCCACCTCAGCCTCCCAAAGTGCTGGGATTACAGGCGTGAGCCACCATGCCCAGCCTGGTTTGTTATCAGGATAAAGGGCTGTGCGGCCTTTCAGACTCAAGGTACTGGTTGGTGTGGGCCAGGCAGTGAGGCCAGCCTGATTGGGGGTGCATATGGGCCCAACACCACCCGGCGTGGACTCTGAACAGCAGCCCTGGGGACTCCACACTTGCCAAGGGTCTTTGTTGCTCTGTGCCTGTGGCACTGCAGAAATCGGATGGGTGGTGGGTTTAATATTTGCCCTGGGTAGCAGTGTGAGAACACTGATACTGAATAATTGTGCACAGAAACAGCCTACATGGACACAGTTTTACCTTGTTGGTTTTTATGTTCTGGCTGTAAACACCTCATACTCTTTTATCATAACAGAAATTCATGGTAAAGCAGCAAGTGATCCCAGGGCCGTGTGACACACCTACTGAGGACACAGGCAGCAGCTGAGGACAGGACAGAGATCACCGCAGAGAGCAGCCACAAGGCAGCTGCCAGCACCGTCCTGCTCCAAGAGGCTGCAGGGGTCCAGAGGGGAGCAATGGAAACCGCCCTCTCTCATCATAATATCCTATGGCTTAATTTAGAGAATGCGCGCCTCTGTTTACAACAGCACCTCACTAGGCTTTGTTAGATATCAGCATTGCTGGTCGGGCACAGTGGCTCATGCCTGTAATTCCAACACTTTGGGAGGCCGAGGCGGGTAGGTCACCTGAGGTCAGGAGTTCAAGACCAGCCTGGCCAACATGGTGAAACCCCGTCTCTACTAAAACTACAAAAATTAGCCAGGTGTGGTGGTGCATGTCTGTAATCCCAGCTACTTGGGAGGCTGAGGCGGGTGAATCACTTGAACCCGGGAGGCGGAGGTTGCAGTGAGCCGAGATTGCACCACTGCACTCCAGTCTGAGCAATAAGAGCAAAACTCCGTCTCCAAAAAAAGAAAGAAATCAGCATTGCCTGCCTGCCTGCCAGGTGTTCCTGTGGGGCTGGGTCGCAGACACGGCAGGACTCCAGTTTCTCTATGGGAACCCATGGGCAGCCCTGCTCCTTAGCCCACGTCAAGCAGGGGCGCCCCAGGCCCTCTATTCCTGCCCCAGAGACGGAAGCTGCAGTGGTGAACTCCCTGAGAAAGCCTCAAGTCATCACTGAGGTCCCTTCTGCTTCGAAGAGACTGCATTGAACCCCGCGGGAAGTGTTTCTATGTGAAGCTGTTGTGCACAGCTGGCTGCCTGGGGCTGGCTGCTCCCAGAGGACAGGGACCTGGCAGCCCGGATGTGAGTGACAGCTGTCTGGCCTCCCTTCCTGCTCAGCATTTCACTTAATTACAGCATAACACTAAACAACAGCCTCCAGATACTTATGCTGAGCAGGTGCGTGGGAATTTTTGCTGTCAGTGGGAGCCACTTGAAGGAAATAAGTGGATTTACTTTTAGGGTTCGCAGCTGTAGACTAACAACACTGCCATTAAAGGCACTACACTTGGCTCCATGATGGACCATCTTCCCTCTTCCCTCTGCCTCTATTCCAGCCAGCGTACCTGCCCCTACCCAGGACAGAACAAGTCCCAAGAGGACTGTGCACCTACGGACTGTGCATGATCTCTTCCTTCTGTGTCTTCACACTTTCTCACAGGTTACATGTTCTCATCTCCTCGCTGTTGGCATGTTCACACTTCCTCGCCATTTACATGTTCACACCTCCTCACTGTTTGTGTGTCCACACCTCCTCATTGGTTTCACGTTCACATCTCCTAGCTGTTTACGTGTTCACACCTCTTTGCTGGTTACATGTTCACACCTTCTTGCTGGTTATGTGTTCACATCTCCTTGTTGGTTTCTCATCAGTTGCGTGTTAACACCTCCTCACTGGTTACATGTTCACACCTCCTCACTGTTTGTGTGTCCACGCTTCCTTGTTGGTTTCACATTCACATCTTCTAGCTGTTTATGTATTCACACCTCTTCGCTGGTTACATGTTCACACCTTCTTGCTGGTTATGTGTTCACATCTCCTTGTTGGTTTCTCATCAGTTGCGTGTTAACACCTCCTCACTGGTTACATGTTCACACCTCCTCACTGTTTGTGTGTCCATGCCTCCTCGTTGGTTTCACGTTCACATCTCCTTGCTGTTTATGTGTTCACACCTGCTCGTTGGTTGTGTGTTCACACCTCTTCACTGTTTGTGTCCACACCTCCTCGTTGGTTGCATGTCCACACCTCCTCATCAGTTACATGTTCACACCTCCTTGCTGGTTACATGTTCACACGTCTTCGTTGGTTGTGTTCACACTTCCTCGTTGGTTGTGTTCACACCTCCTAGCTGTTTACATGTGCGGCACGAGTGGCAGCAGAGCTATTCAGGGCACGGGCTGGGCACATTCGCTCAGTGATGGGTCAACATATGCATGGCAAGGGCCTCCTCCCCACACTTCCCAGAGACAGCTCCCACCCACGGCCACTCTCTTGGGCGGCTCTGACACTCCTCCCAATAGTAGGTCCACATTCCCTCCCTCTTCACCCCGGGGGGCTTCCGAGGTTGGTGGAGGTAATGCCCCTACTTCTGAACTAAGGGCCCCATCTGCCTCACTTCAGTCTGCCTTGCCCCCTCACTCCGGCCAGGACCGTAGCCTGTGGGGGCCCATATGCCAGGCAGGCTGCAGGATGGCGGCTCATGCAGATACCTGAACACACTGCCAGGTCATTCTTCCTTGTCCCCAGTCCCCAAGGGATTAGAAGTGTTTCTAGCACTTCCATGTTTCCTGAGATGACTCCCTGTTCTGTGGTGTTGGTGCCAGTAATTGATAAACCTCTAAAATGCTGCTGATTGGGCCGTGCCATCGCTCCTGACACTAAGACCTTCAACTCGGTCGTTGCCTCTTCATAAGACAGTCCACGGCCCCTCCACACGTGTCTCCACCTGTTGCCAGGATGGGGAGTTTATGTTTTCTGACACCATGGGTCCTAAAGAGCTTTTCCAGGCTGCCTGACTTCAATATCCAAAGAGCTTAGTGTTCTTTCTGCTTTAAGTTGTAGCAGGAAATAAACAAAGTAAAGGCAGCCCTGTCCACTGGAATAACTTGAAACTGCACTGTTAATTAAAAACAGACGAACTATAATCCTTTGAAAATCCCGGCAGAAGAGAAACCGTGAGGCTGTTCGGAAACTTGGGCCTTGAGTTCCTCCTGTTACTCCTATCTGCTGCAACTGTCCCTGCTGCTGAGCGTCCCTCCCTCCCACCCTGGCCCCGCAGTTCCAGGCTCCCACTTCCCACCCCGGGGCCCGCCCAGCACCCCGTACAGGTGGGGACGGTGGGGACGCAGGCTCTGCAGGACAGGGGGCCCCCCTGCCAGGTTTCTGGCCTCATCCACCAACCTTCTTTGCATAGAAACTCTGGGAGCTGACTCAGAAGGCAATGACTCCACAAGCCCTGACAGATTCCATCAAATTACACACAAGCCAGCCCCTACAGCTGAGTGTGACGGAAGCTTGGAGCTGGACATACACCACAAACTACATAGTTATGTTGTTGGAGTACGTATGAGCCCCTGACTGTGTGCCCTGGAGTACACCTGCATCTAAGGGGTTCATGCAGTGTCGTCTCACTCAGAAATTCTCTAACTTAGGATTCAAGTCAGTCTAAAAGACAAGCGCTAAGCAGGTTCTGATTGGACTGCTCCCTGGAGGGTGCGCTGTGGGCTGCAGGAACTGGGGCTCCCACACCTGTTGCTAGAGCCACGCTTGGTAGCTGAGAGGAAAGTCTCTCGAGGCCTGAGGGAGGTGGCTTGGAGCTAGGCCTGGGGGATCAGGAGAAGGGTAAAGAGGAGTCGCCACAGGAGCTGTAATTTGAGCAGGGCACGAGCCGGGAAGGCGATGCATGAGATATGATGTAGGCAGGTACTGAAGAAGAGCTTGACATCGCCAAGGCCTCCTCTGTAGCCTGAGATGGGGTCATGAGTTTGCTCCTTTAGATTCTGTCATTCTGTGCCGGGAATGGACTCCAAATGGGAATACAACAAAGCCTCAAATCCAAAACCAGCAGCCCTGCTCACTGTTCACAAGCACTTTTGTGATGGGGGCTGAGTGCAAGTTGGTCCTTTGGGGAACATGGTCCTTGTCCTGACCCTCTTCTTTTTTTAACTTTTATTTTTGAGACGGAGTTTTGCTGTCGCCCAGGCTGGCGTGCGGTGGCACGATCTCAGCTTATTGTAATCTTTACCTCCCAGGTTCAAGCGCTTCTGCCTCCGCCTCCCGAGTAGCCGAGACTCCGGCACCCACCACCGTACTGGGCTGGTTTTTGTTTTGTTTTTAGTAGAGACAGGGTTTCACCATGTTGGTCAGGCTGGTCTCGAACTCCTGATCTCAAGAGATCACCCACCTCGGCCTCCCAAAGTGCTGGGATTACAGATGTGAGCCACCGCGCCTGGCCTGTAGTTCATTATTCTATTGGCAGTTTTAGGATTGACGATGAATGTTTTGAGATACTTACATGAATTGCTTATTTGTTGATTTTGGAGCTATTGTTCTTATTTTGTTGTTGGACTTTGTATACCAAAACTATAAATGCTTTTTAATATTTGATGGGATTGTTTTTCGAGTTACATGTGGACATAATTGTGGTCTTATGACACTCAAATATAATAAAAATTTTATAAGGTTAAATCTAAGCTTTTGGGGGCTATGATTTTGGCCTTTTGAATCGTGCTTAGAGATTTTATAAAATATTCTTGCCTGTAATCTGCCCCTTTTCTATTAATGTTATTTCTTTTTCTGGGTCTGACTCTATTGCCCAGGTGGGAGTGCAGTGGTGTGGTCTTGGCTCACTGCAACCTCCGCCTCCCGGGTCCAAGCCCTCCTCCTCTTCAGCCTCCTGAGTAGCTGGGACCACAGGTGTGCACCACCACGCCTGGCTGCTTTTTGTATTGTTTGTAGAGATGGGGTTTCACCATGTTGCCCAGACTGGTCTCAAACTCCTGGGCTCAAACAATCCGTCTGCCTCAGCCTCTCAGATTGCTGGGATCACAGACACGAGCCATGGTGCCTGGCCTCCAGTTAATTTTCTGCGTGTTACTGTGGTGATATTTCTAAAATGCCCATTGGTTTGCCACTTGGATCTGCTAAAAAATCACAAAGTGCTCCCGAAAGCCCTCAGGCTGAAGGGCCCCTGGAGCTGGCCCGTCTCGCTGGTCAGCCACTCCTCACTAGGCTGGTGCTTGCCAACTTGGCCGCTATCAGGCCCAGGGACGCCGGCTGCACCCGGGCGCAGACACCCGTGAAAGCGCCTCGCTCCTCACGCCCAGTGCCTTGGTGCACGCCACTGCCCCTCCTGAGCGTTCCTTCTGCTTCCTGCTCCAATTGCCCTTTGACTTGTGTACACACCCTGCCGCCTAAGGCACCTGTCTCTTGATGGCTGCCAAGAAAGCACCTGTGCAGCCTCGCTAGGGAGACCGGTGCAGCTGCTGTCCCCCGCTGCGAAGGCAGGGGCCTCTGCACACCCTATAGCTGTGATTCTGTGCATATGTAATTTATGTCTTCTCCTAAAATTACATCGTAAACATCCTTCCTTGTTAGCCCAGAAATACCTGCCTCAGGTCTCCATTACTCCACAGTCACCTGAGGGAACAGGTGAATCCATTTAGCCGCTCTCTCTGCTGACCTCGTCCGAGTCTCACCACCCAGTGTTTCTCCTGTAAATGGTGTAGCTTCGTGTAGCCTGCTGACAACGTTCTGGGGGGCCACGCTGAGTCACAGGCCTGCCGTCCACATATCCACTACGCCAGCTTGCACTTAAGGACTTATCAGAGACTTCAGGCTGAACATGAAACACTAATTCTGAAAGAACACAAAGAAACAAAATACATTAGACCAGAAGGACAGAGAGCCCCGGAGGAGTGACCTCAGCCAGGAGGGGTGGCACTGGGAGGAGCGGAGTCTCTGGGCAGAGGGAGGGTGTGCCGCCTGAGGTCCCTGCAGGTGACAGCCCGGGGCTGGCGGCTGCTGAGTCCCTGGAGATGGCAAGGCAGGGCAGGTGCACGAGGTGTGGCGGACAGTGGGTGCTGGCTGAGTTTAAATAAAGAGTGTGGGGTCCCAGGATACCCTCAGAGAAGTTTGGAAACTTCATTCTTGAGAATGTGCAATGTGCTGGGTTGCTGGGGTGTGGAAATAGGCGTGTGATTTGACTGTGAGAAAGGGAGATTTGGCAGCATTTGTTGGTGAAAGATGTAAAGCAGGCATTCCTGCTGATCAGCAGTCCCACCTCCTTGTGTACCCGCATGAATCGTCCACACGTGTGCATTCTTCATTGTGAAAATGTATTGCAGTTGTTGGGAACAATATTGTTCAACGATAAAGAGAATGAGCTGTCAAGCCATGAAAAGGCATAGAGGAACCTTGAACACATGCCACTAGGTGGAAGAAGCCAGTTGAAAAAGGCCACATTCTCCATGAGTCCAATGACAGGACATTGTGGAAAAGGCAGAACTGTGGGTAATAAGATGAGTGACTGCCTGGGCTTGGCACAGAGGGAGGGGTGGGGAGCAGCATGGAGCACTGATTACCAGGCCGGTCAAATGATTCTCTAGGATACTGTAGTGATGGCTCCACGTCATCATACATTTGTCCAAACCCATCGAATGTACAAGAGCAAGGCGAAACCCCAACGTAAACAGTGGACTAAGAATGGAAGAGAGGGGCCAGGGGCCACAGCTCACTCCTGCAATCCCAGCACTTCGGGAGGCCAAGGGGGCAGATCATTTGAGGTCAGGAGTCCGAGACCAGCTTGTCCAACATGGCGGACAATTTTGGCTCATGGTTCTGCAGGCTTTACGAGGAGCATGGTGCCAGCATCTGCATCTGGTGAGGCCTCAGGAAGCTTCCACTCATTGTGGAAGGTAAAGGGGAGCTGCTTGTGCAGAGATCATGTGGCCAGAGAGGAGACCAGAAGGGGGAAGTCACCAGGCTTTTTCACAATGAGCTCTTGGGGGAACTCACAGAGCACGAACTCTCTCATTCCTGCCAGGACAGCAGCAAGCCATTCACAACGGATCCACCCCCATAACCTCAACACCTCCCACTAGGCCCCACCTCCAACGCTGGGGATCACATTTCAACATGAGGTTTGGGGAGACAAATACCCAAACTGCAGCGGTGACTTCTCCCTGCATCTTCATCTTCCCTCTGTGCTTGTCTGTCTCCTAATCTCCGCTTCTTACAAGAATACCAACCCTAGGCCGGGTGCGGTGGCTCACGCCTGGAATCCCAGCATTTTGGGAGGCCGAGGCAGGTGGATCACCTGAGGTCAGGAGTTCGAGACCAGCCTGGCCAACATGGTGAAACCCCGTCTCTACTAAAAATATAAAAAACATTAGCCGGGCATGGTAGCTCATGCCTGTAGTCCCAGCTACTCGGGAGGCTGAGGCATGAGAATCACTTGAACCCAGGAGGCAGAGGTTGTAGTGAGCCGCGATCGTGCCATTGCACTCCAGTCACGGCAACAAGAGCAAAACTGTCTCAAAAAAGAAAAAAAAAAAAGAATGACAATGCTTTTGGTTTAGGGTCCAACCCTATGACTTCATTTAACCTAATTACCCTTATATAGGCCCTATCTGCAAATACAGTCACTTAGGGGGTTAGGACTTCAACACACATCTTAGTCCATAAGAGTCCAAGGGAGAGGTCAGGGCTTAAAATAAGAATTTTAGGAGTCTGAGACGACTGTGTTTAGGACACAGAGACGACTGTACTGAGTGACCCTTCTCCTGTTGACTATGGGACGACCCTGTTAGCTTGGTGTGATACAATTCCTAGGATTATGCTATGTCATGTGGCAAAGGGGCTTATAGATGGAATCAAGGTCCTGAGCCAGTTGATCCAGTTAATCCAAAGAAAAATAATATCGAGTAGGCCTGATCCAATCAGGTGAGCTCTTGAAAAGCAAAATTCTCCTCTGGCTGGCCTCAAGGAAGAATGCAGAGACCTAGGCTTTGAACTTCCACAGCCAGCCAAAGCCAGGGACCTCCTTCATATGGCCACAGGGTCTGACTTCCGCCACAGCCTTGGTGAGCTCGGAAGAGCACCTGAGTTCCAGATGAGACTGCAGCCTCCCAAGACCCTGAGAAGAAGGCTGAGTTTCATGCACACAGAATTCTGACCTACAGAAGCCGAGATGATCGCTGGGTGTTGTTCTCCACTCTAAGCTTGTGCTAAATTGTGCAGCAGTCGCATCTTCCACACTTGTCATGGCCTTCCTTTCTTCCAGTCCTTCCTCTAGCCTGTGGCCAGGTGCCTGCTCTCTGCACTCCGTACTCCATGGTAGTGCAGGTCTTGATCCTCCCCGACCCCAGGAGCACCACAGTGACCTCTGCTGTTTTCAACCATACGTTTAAAATGGGGTAGGAAAACAGATGCGGGTCAAGTTCATGAAGCTTGATTCCAAAATCACCCTAACTTCACAGGTAAGTGAGTGTGGATCTTTCTTGCCCCATCATTTTCTTTCTTGGTTCATTTTGACCACATGCTCTTATCCACCAGGTTGCTATTTCCTGACAGGTACTCTGAGGACCACCTGTGTCACACGGCTTGGGGAGCTGGGGCCCTGCCTTCAATGTGCAGAATCGAATGATCAGCACAGGTCCTGGCGTTGCCTGTTCTCCTGGGAGCTTTGGGGTGTATTGAAACGTCATCATTCCTCTGGTGTCTAAACACAAGTGTGGGAAACAGAAAGATGAGTGGGTCATGGTCCTCATCTTCCAGAAGTTTACAAACTCAACCTAATAAAGAGGAAAAGAAGCCTTCAATGGCAATACAGGGGAGGGTCTAAGTCCATTTCGCAACACTGTAGCAGAACACCACGGGCCGGGTAATTAAGAAAGAGTAGATGTTTACCTGGCTCATGGTTCTAGAGGCTGGGAAGTCCAAGGTTGAGGGGCCGCCTGCTACATCATCACATGGCGGAAGGCGTCAATCACACGGGCAGGGGAGAGCAGAGCACAGGCTCAACACTGCTGTCTAAAGGCCTTTTGTCGTCAGCATTAATCCCTTCACAAGGGTAGAGCCCTCGTGACCCAGACACCTCCGGCACGGCCCCACTTCCCAGTGCTGTTGCCTCGGGGATTAAGTTTCCAACACATATTTTTGGGGGGACACATTCAGACCACAGCAGGGAGAATGTGGTAAGGACAGGAGTTGACAGTGATCTGATTCGGTTTTTTTGAGTCTTGCTGTGTCTCCCAGGCTGGAGTGCAATGATGTGATCTCTGCTCTCTGTAACCTCCGCCTCCCGGGTTCAGACTATTCTCCTGCTCAGCCTCCTGAGTAGCTGGGATTACAGGCATGTGCCACCACACCTGGCTAATTTGTGTATTTTTAGTAGAGATGGGGTTTCAGCATGTTGCCCAGGCTGCTCTCGAACTCCTGACCTCAAGTGATCTGCCCACCTTGGCCTCCCAAAGTGCTGAGATTACAGGCGTGAGTCACTGCACCTGGCCGAGATTCATTTTAAAAAATACGATCTTAGTAACATTTTTCATAACATTAGTTACATCTCTGTTTTTTTCTGTGGGTTAGGGCACAGCTCCCAGAAACCTGTGGGTTAGGGCCAAGGGTGGATGAAGGAACCTAAAACCAGGATGTCAAATATGGCTGCAACAGATCATCAATTTGGGCTCCATAAAAACAGAAGGTGCTGAAGTCAACAGAGGTCTGGCTCAATGGACACGTCAGACGTCAAAGGCCACGTCAAAGTTTAAGGTCATGGGCCACAAAACGCAGAGTCCAATGTCAGCCCAGAGTGACGCTGGGTTTCCAGACCCCTGTAAGGGTAACGCTGTCGGTGCTGCTTACTAATGAAGGTGTGTGTGATGAAAAGGCCACCGCGGCCAGGACTGTGCTGTGCGGGCTGGGGCTGCGCGGAGAGTGGGACCTCGCTGACCTTGTGTTTATCAGCTCAGGACAGGCAGCTGGGATGGGATAATGCCGACCGCCGGGCGAGGCCTTGCCAGGAGCCCTGGAGTGAGGCTCAGTGAACACTGAAACGCACTCGGGGTAGACGTTCAGGCTGAGACAAATGACCGCAGCCGGGGCCTCCACCCGGGGCCTCCACCCACGGCCTCCACCCGGGGCCTCCACCCGGGGCTGCCTTGCATGCTGAGGCCCAGAGGTCTGCGTGGGAGTCAGGCAAGGTCAGGCAGGAGCCAGGCAAGGTCAGGCAGGGAGTGGAGGAACCCGCCTGCCTGTGGTCTGCACAGCGCCAGTGTCCTTCGGAGAACGCCTCCTTCCAGCTGTATGTCCTGCCGTGAGTGCCGTGAGAGCAAGGCCGGGCTGAGGGCCTCACTTGGCTGTTGGCGTGTTCCCGGTGGCGCTCAGTGGAGTGTCCGAGGACAGAAGGCAGGGGTGCAGATTCACTTTTGAGGCACCCGCAGAGACCGTGGTCCTGCCTGCGCTCTGAGGCCTCCCAGGTTCTGGTCTCTCTGCCCTCATTTCCCCATCTCTGTCGCGGCTCCTGGGTTATCTCGAAGGTGCTGTGCCTGCCCCTCCGCAGTTCCCAACTCTACAATTCAAAGACAATCGTATTTTCAAGCAGCTCAGTCTTGTCGGAGACACCAAGAACACGCAGACGCTGTGGAAGAATTAGCAACAGATGGGTATTTGTGTACAAGCAAAAACAAACGAAAGAAAGGAAACATGTAATTTCTACATTAACCAGCTGCTGATTGGTCAAATAATCCATGAAATGGTTGTTTATTGCCAAATTGTTCAAATGTTTGTTAACTGGCATGTACTAGCTGCCAGGACCTGACGCTGTGAAGGAAACCGGGTGACATCACCACGTCGAGGAGGTGGCTGCCTTCAGGGAGAGAAGTTATGTCTCCTGTTTAACATGATCAATAAATGGGTGAAATTTTGGTTCAGTATCAACAACTGGCTCCTGTCAAACAAGCAAAGGAAGCAGCCATGGAAAGAAGCTCAGGTCCCTCCCTGGACGTGGCTTTGCTGTTTAGGAGAGAAAGCCGTCAATGCTGGACTCACTCATGGTTTTCATTTATCCCTGTTTGGAGCATAACATTGTTTGAAAAAGCAGAAAGGAACTTAGATGCAGATGAATTGAATACACAGTGGGTTTTTATATGAGTGGGGTTTTTTTGTTTTGTGTGTGTGTGCTTTTATTTTGTTTCTATCTAAAATCTCTCTACAAAGACAGTAGAGGCGAGGAAAACAGAGAAGGAGAAATCAAAGGAGGACTCCTTTGGGTGTGGCGGCTCTGTAATCCCAGCACATGTCGAGGCTGAGTTAGAACTGATCGAGGCCAGGAGTTTAAGGACAGCCTGGGTACCATAGTGAGACATGTCTCTATAAAAAATTTTAAAGACTAGCCAGGCACGGTGGCACACACCTGTAGTCCCAGCGACTCAGGAGGCTGAGGTGGGAGGATCCCTTGAGCCCAGGAAGTCGAGATTGCAGTGAGCTGTGATTGCACCACTGCACTACAGCCTGGGCAACAGAGCAAGACCCTGTCTTGAAGAATGTGGTACTAGCCTTTGAGGACAACGGGAACAGAAGAGGAAGCGTGGGAGAGGAGCCATGAGAGCTGGGCAAGTGGTGTCTGCACATCCTTCTGAGGAAGCTGAAGGCTGGTGGAGCCGCAGGCAAGCACGTTTGTACCTTGAACTCGAGAGGCACAGGACAGGAGCATCAGCATAGTGGGTGTCGGGCAAAGCCAGGCCTGAAATAAAAGGCTTGCTGGAGACGGGGCAGGAAGCCTGCTCCTCCACCTCTCACAGAGAGCGCATGGCCCCGACTGTGGCTGATGCCTGGAGGTATGTTCTCCGCACTGCACAGAGAGAGGTCTCTCCTGGAATGGTTGGAGTGGGGGCTACCCCCTCTTCCCCACTTGGCTCCTGGAACACTGGCAGCCAAAGGATGATCGTCTCCCAGATAAGGCGTTTAAACAGTTTCCTTTAAAGAATCTCATTTGTCCACTTGAAAAGTCACAAACATTTTAACGGAAAGAGTCCCCGATGAGCCTCCCCCAGGATCACAGGACAATGTGGCCACGCACGGAGCTGCTGTCAGCCTGGTGGTGCCCAAGTTGCCAGGTGGACATTCCAGACCCCTGAGCAAAGTATCCAAGGTCAAGTTCGCACACAAACAGGACAAACAGAAAGCTATTCAGAGGACATGGGCAAAGTGCAGGGACAAGAACACCCCAAGGAATAAAAATGCTAGAACTTACAGCCTCAGAGAGAGAAGTAGACATTGACCCCATAAAACAAGAACAGAACACCTTAAAAAGGAATGTATTAAAGGAAAAAAAACTTTTACAAAAAAAATTAAAGTATGAGAGCAGAAATGCCAACCTCAACAGAAAGGTTGGAAAATAAAATCTTTAAAAACTCTCAGAAGGTAAAACCAAAAGACAAAGAGATGAAAAATAAAGAATAAAGATACATTTTGGGTTCAGTGAGTAGCTAAAACATTTAAAAGAAATGAGTTCCAGCCTGAGCAAAGAATAAACAAGACCCACAAGGCATGTCACAAAATCGCAGAACTCTAGGGAGGAGGAGAGTCAGCCCTCACTGCCGAGAGAACGGAAGCCAGCCGGACGCTGGACCTGGACCAGGACCAGGCAAAGGCAACCCTGGACTTCAGGAGTAACAGAGGGGGAATGCCAGGAATTCCATGGGCACACTGTCCCTATTAAGCTTGCTCACCCAGCCACATTATCTGATGAGGTTACAGGGAAAGATTTTCTCCAGACACAGAAGGGGGAGAAGAAAACTAGACCAGGGTTAGTCCAGTGGGCTCAGAGTAGCACCAGCCCAGGGGAAGCCAGGGACTGGGCTCCTGGAGATCAGCAGGAAGGAGAAGAGACGGTCAGGACACTGGCGTGTCTGTGTGTGTCGAGGGAGTCACGCTCATGCAGAGCCTGGGTTGGACTCATAAAGGTGCATAGAGTCGTAGCAATGGGAAGAAAACAAGGATAGTCACTCACTAGGGAAAACGGTGTGCAGAAAGGGAACTGGAATCGAAGCTTATCACAGGGATGGTGTGTGCACAGATCAAGTCAAATAATCAGATGCTGGTGACATAACACGTTGAGTCTATGATGGCTGGGTGTGTGCATGTGAGGGTATGTGTGCATGTGTGGGTGTGGGTGCATGTATGTGCATGAATGTGTGCATTGTGTGAATGTGTGTGCACGTGTGTGGGTGCATGTGTGTGTGGGTGCATGAATGTGTGTGTGCATGTGTTTGAATGTGTGTGTACATGTATGAATGTGTGTGTGCATGTGTGTGCATGAATGTGTGTGTGTGCGTATGAATGTGCATGGGTGCATGTATATGAATGTGTGTGCACGTGTATGAATGTGTGTGCAGGTACATGTGTGTGCATGAATGTGTCCATTGTGTGAATGTGTACAAATGTGTGTGCGTGTGTGTGCATGTATGTGTGCATGTGTGTGTGAATGCCTGCGTGCATGTATTTGGTGACAAGCAACAGCCAGCAGTGAGCAGCTCCAACTCTGTCGCACAAGATGAAAGTCAATGGGCAATGCCTGAAATGTAAAGCTCAAGACATAGTACAAAGGCATTTTATATGGAGATGGAGGCAAATGTCTTCTCATAATCACCACCACCGCAAAACGAACTGAAAATGCTGGAAAACGGCGCCTCCGGGAAGCAGAGCAGGACATCAGGGCCCGGCAGTCTGTGTTTGAGAATCAGGCTAATCGAGGTGCCTGAGCCATGTCGTGCCATCTTCCCTCACACAGATGTGGTCTCCTTTAAACAACAGTTTGTTATCGAAACCAGTGTCCGTCCTAATAGGCATGGAGCGCAGTGTGTATGCGTGGCTGATGGTAAAACGAAGCTAAGTGGGTAAGGGGAAAGGCAGTTTGGTGTTGGTGTCGGGGACCTGGGAAGGGTCGGGTCTCGCACTGCTGCCGCGCACCTGAGTGGCCACAGGTGTTCCCAGGGAAAGTGCCTGGATGCTGGTTCATAAACGAACCCAGGACGGGCTTGGCATGACGAGGAGAAGCGTCTGCCCGCTGAGGGTGTGCTGGCCTCTGCCTGCCTGCGTGTGCACCTGCCTTAGGCCGTCCCACAAACCTCTGCAGCAGGCCCTCTGCGTGCAGCAATGAGACACTTGCCTCCAGCCAGGGGAGGGGAGCAAAGGGGCTGCGCTGTGTGCCTGGGTGCCCAAGGGGGTCTGTCTCTATTCTGCCCCCTCGTGTCTGGCTCTGGCCGCAGGACTCCATGCGGCAGGTGTGGGTGGCACTAGGTGCCACTGTTGACTCCCTTGAGCCCCAGTCCTCTGCACCTGTGCCCTCTGCCCTCCCCGGGCCTCTTCTGCCTGCCGTCATGGGCTAGAAAGAGCGGGTCAGCCATCTCTGAGGACGCTCCCAGGACATTCTGTGTGACTGCTTTCTGCTTCGTCTGTGTTTCTGTCTGAACAGCATTTTTGTGAAATGCTGTAAATCAGACAATGCTCTATTCACAACCCTCAGTGAAAATGCCCGTTTCAGCTGCTGGAGTCCACACGGTGTCCGTCGTGCACACAGGAACGGTGAGCATGGCTCCGGGGGCATGAGGTTAGTGACACTCAGATTTCACTTCCTTTGCATGTGGAAGGGTCCATCAGCTCAAATATTATGCAAAGCTTCCTTTCGAGCAGTTTTGCCAAATGAAAGGGTTTTGTTTGTGTTAAATCACACATCTTTTTGACGTGTATTTATGACGTGAACTTTGTTTCTTGACAGGCAGCTTTCTATTTTCTAGAGCGGTGTTTTTGATGGACGGTGTTACCCCTCATGTCTGTGGTTCTGGCTCAGCAAACCGTCAAGCAGAGGCTTCTAGAGATGGATAAAAGATTGGATTCAATTCCCACGAAGATTCCTTCTGTCTCCAAGCCCCTATAATCCTCATGGCATGAAAACTTCATTAACATGAAACCTGGTAATTTGTAATTCGTACTAATCATACTGAGCTCAAGTTGGAGTGCAGCGCTGAGCTAATAAAAAGGATTTCTCAGCAAGTCATGCCGCTGAAGAGCAAACTGAGGTCCAACTTTACAAATGGACCATACAAGCAGTTTGTGTGGTGATGAAAATCATTCTTAGAGATAGTTTCCAAAGAATGTTTTTCTACTTAGCAACCCTTTATTAGCATATTTTTGGTTTCTGAATATACTTGACTTTCACTCATTCCACGGCCTTTCTCCAATTAGCCTAAACTGATAGGGTTTTACCCCACATGGGCATCTTGGTCACAGCTGCAGAAAGAAGGTGACAATGAAGGCACACAAAAATGGTCACCGAGGACGGAGACTCTGGCTTCCACGTGGCCGTTGTAAATAGGATTTTCCTGGGCGCTCAGCCTCTGACAATTTCATGTGCTTTGTTGATGACATCTCAAAGAGCTAAAATTCCTTGAGCCACAAAGAACTTGCCTGACGGAATGAAGTGACGGGAACATCGTTCTCTCAGAGTCTGGTAGCTGTGGGCGTGAGCTCCCTCATGTATGGCGGCTTCCTGCGTGACAGTGAACACACAGCATGGAGAAAGGGCTAGAAAGAGAACAGGCAGTTCTATCTGCCTGCAAATTCAATAGGAACCATCAGAACGCTGTGTCTGGGGAGAAAACCGTAGGCTCTTACGCTTTATTAATTGTGCATTCCCTGGAACAACGACTATCCTGTAAGCCGGTGACCCTCTGCGCCGGCAGAACACACCTTTGCTGCTGTGCTTCGGCCTTGGCACCATGTTTTAAGAGAGACTTGGGCAGCAGAGTGCAGACTGAGATAGGGCAAAACACCAGGAACTCTGTCTTATGAGCAAGAGTGGAAGGAAACAGGAGTAATTTCTGGATTGGATAAGGTTTCAGGCAAGTAAGAAAGATCTTTTCAAATATTTGGGAGGAAAGTAAGCAAAAAAATGGTTCCTTTTAGGAGGTCGGTGGTTACAACCTGCATCTGTCTCCCGCTATTTCCCTTTCTGGTTTGTTCCCCTCCCTGAACTCCACTCCAGGTGTCGGTTCAGACTCTCGAGTTCAGCGGCTGTGGGCGTTTTCCAGACAGCTTGACAACAAGGGCTCCTCCTGACGTCTAAAAAAGCTTGGAAGAATTTAGCGTAGGATAGAGAGAGGGGTGACGATTTTAAGAATCAGGAGAAAAGGCTGGGCGTGGTGCTTTACACCTGTATTCCCAGCATTTTGGGAGGCACAGGTGAGTGGATCACTTAGGCCAGGAGTTCAAGACCAGCTTGGCCAACATCGCAAAATCCTGTATCTACTAAGAATACAGAAATTAGCCAGGCACGGTGGTGCATGCCTGTACCAGTTACTCAAAAGGCTGAGGCATGAGAATTGCTTGAACTAGGAGGTGGAAGCTGCAGCGAGCTGAGACTGAGCCACTGCACTCCATCCTGGGCTCCATCTCAAAAAAACAACAATAATTAGGAGAAAACGAACTGTTCTACCCCAAGACTAGAAGAAGGCTGATCCCATTGCATGGAGATGTCCAGAACTGAAGACCTCAGGGGCAGCTGAGCGGAGTCCGTGACCTGCATGCCCACATGGAAGGTGGGGACCGTGAGCATTCGGCAGCCGTGATCCCGGACTGACGCCTGCAGGTGGGCCCTGGGTGCCTGGCTCTGCGCTCGGGGACCTCTTTGTTGTCCCGAGGCCGTCGGGCAGTAAGCGGGAACTCATAATGACAGAGATGAAGTGTCACCACAGCACTGATGGAAGGAGGCTTGGACATGAATATAAACGGACTTAAACGAAGAAATTAGTTTCTTGCATGCCTATATTTATGGATTAGATAGATGACTATACATTTATACAGCTTAAGGGCAGATCAAGGACCAATGAACGGAAGGTTCTGGAAGGAAGATGTAGTGCTTTCTAACCATTGTTGCTTGTAGCAGTAGGGGAGTACTTTTGGAAGCGTGAGCTCCAGCCATAGGGCAGAAAACTGACATCCATCTATCGGGGGCGTTTCAAGGGAAAATTCCATGACAGGTGTTACACACTGGATTCAGCACCATCTTCCATCCCTCCCAAATTTGGGGTTCTGTCATTCCATGAAGTATCAGAATCCCTGGTTCACAGGTGGGACCGGCCTGAGGTTCTAACAGCTTGTAAATATTTGCACAGCAGTCCTTTGAAAGCACTCACTGGGACTTCTGTGCCATAACACTCTGCACTGAGTGACGACTGCGTGTTTATTTTACTCTGGCTCCTCGAATGGGTGACTGGACTCATAAGCAAACAGGGAAAAGACAGCCATGTCAGCTTTGATTGTTCTCAAAGTCAAAGATGTTGTTTTCCTTCTTGATGTGTAACGAATGTGTTTTTTTCTATGGTAACTGTAAGACAGGACTCAGCGTAAAGAGAGAAGACATTTGAAGTACATGCTGCAGGTTCAGCCAGAGGGATTACTGGCAAAGGAAATGGAAGGCAGAGCCTGGGAAGAGCAGGTGGAAACGTTGCAAGGGCGCTTCCCAGCCCAGCTGAGCATTTTATGACAGGATGTGCCAGGGCTCCAAGTGTTGGCCTTGGCTCGACCACCCTGAGATTGCTCTGCTGCGTGTCAGAGGACATCGTCCGTGTTTGCAAAATCCAATTAAAGTGGCATTAGTGCACATGGGCACGCTGAGCTGCCAGGGCGTCTTGTGCCCAGTCTCTCTGGCAGTTCGGCAAGCCCAGCCGCGGTTTTAGACGAGTCATTTGGGTAAGCTTTGGAACAGAAATTTTTTTCTCCAATTTAAATCATTTTTTAATTTTATTGAAAGCTTCCAGAGTTCCATTTGGTTGAAATATCAAGGCGTGGAGAAGAAACTTTTCCTTCCTTTTTTGATATGCTTATGAAAATTATTTTTGTCACCCTTGGGTGAATTATTAGCAAGTATGACATAATGCTGCAAAGGTTAGGCACAAGGATGGGGAGATGAGAGGGAGGAAGGTGTGGCTCCGACCCCTCGCTCCTTAGAGCAGACTGTGGAGCTGGATCGCAGCCCTTAGTGGTACGTGATCCAGGGATACTAGGAAGTAGAAGTGGCCCAAACTATTTTAAAACAATAGCAGGAAAGGCCAGGCGCGGTGGCTGATGCCTGTAATCCTAGCACTTTGGGAGGCTGAGGTGGGTGGATCACCTGAGGTCTGGAGTTCAAGACCAGCCTGGCCATCAGGGTGAAACCTCATCTTTAAAAAAAACAATAGCAGGAAAACATATTTTTCTCAATTTGTAAAATTTCTGATTTTGATTATGTATCATTCCATAATCTGAATGTGCATCCACGTGGTGAAACTGTTTTGCATAATCTGTTTTAGGCCACAGTAGAGTTGCTTTTATTGGAGGAACTCTCCTGCTAATAACCATGATAACTTCTGTATTACATATTAAAACAACAGTTTGAAGGCACTAGAGATCACCCAGAAGCTAACAGAAACTGGAAAGACAAGACCCTTGAAATAAGGGAAGCAAACTGAACAAACTTAGTGTAGCCACGTGAATGTGACCAACTGCTGAGGGCACTTCCCAGTTAGTTCACGCAGGGTGTGTGAAGCTAGAGTCTGAACAAGAAGTGGCAATGTTCTGAGGGCGGAGGTTTGCAAGTGTCCCCAGAGTTCATGTGCTGGAAGCTCAGTTGTTCTTGCAACAGAGCTGGGAGACGGGGCCTTTCAGAGGTGGTTAGGCCTGAGGCTCTGCCCCTGTGGATGGAATATGCTGGGAGTGCATTTGTTTTCTAAGGACGTGGCTTCTGATAAGTTTGTCCCCATTTCTCTCTCTTTTTTTTTTTTTGGAGATGGAGTTTTGGAGTTTCGCTCTTGTCACCCAGGCCGGAGTGCAGTGGCGTGATCTCAGCTCACTGCAACCTGTGCCTCTCAGAGTCAAGAGATTCTTCTGCCTCAGCCTCCTGAGTAGCTGGGACTACAGGCATGTGTCTCCACGCCTGGCTAATTTATATATATATATATATTTTTTTTTTTTTTTGAGACGGAGTTTTGCTTCTGTCGCTCAGACTGGAGTGCAATGGCATGACCTTGGCTCACTGAAACCTCTGCCTCCCAGGTTCAAGCAATTCTGCTTCAGCCTTCTGAGAAGCTGGGGTTACAGGTGCCCACCACTACACCTGGCTAATTTTTTTGTATTTTTAGTAGAGACGGGGTTTTCACCATGTTGGCCGGGGTGGTCTCAAACTCCTGACCTCAGATGATCCACCTGCCTTGGCCTCCCAGAGTGCTGGGATTATAGGTATGAGCTACCACACCCAGCCCTAATTTTTGTATTTTTAGTAGAGATGGGGTTTTGCTATGTTGGCCAGGCTGGTCTTGAACTCCTGACCTCAGGTGATCTGCCCACAGCCTCCCAAAGTGCTGGGATTACAGGTGTGAGTCACCGTACCAGGCCTCCGTCTCTTGCACCCACTTCTACCATGGGAAGGCCATCACCAGATGCTGGCACCATGCTCTTGGACTTCTCAGCCTCCAGAATCATGAGCCAAAAAAAACTTCTATTGCTTATGTATTACCCAGTCAGTGGAATTCTGTTATATATAGTAGCAGAAAACGAAGTAAGATATTGAAGCTGCCAGACTGGCTGGAAACTGAAGAGAAAATCCTATAAGGGAAGGAGCCACAAAATGGGATCTCCTAAATTTGCATCAAAACATGTCTCACACATGTGCAGAGTGAGACTCTGAGGGACCCGAAGAAACCAGCAGCTGGAAAGCTGAAGAGCTGAATAGCCACCGCAGCAGCTGCCCAGGGCTGGAGATATAGTTTGAAATTCAAGTTCCATCAAGTTAGACAGGTTCAGCACATTTCAAGAATAAGGGTGGCCTGTGTCTTTGATGTGATGGTCAGTCAGGTACCGCCACAAGAGGAGACACAGTAGGTGAAAAATCTGATTTAAATTATAGGCATCTGGGTCCAGAACCAGACTTCATTTTACTTAGAAACACAGTATTTTTGCAGAGTTTTAGTACATCCCAAATCTTGCCAGAATGGAGCTATCATGGAAATAAAGAGATTTTACTTTGCTTTCTTGAATTATACCATTTTGTTGAAATTTGCCAACGTTTGCTCGCCTCTTTGCAAAGGCACCTCGTGCCTCACTGACACAGGACACAAGACCTGCTCTTTATTTTCCCGTCACCGCGTTTTCCCTGTCAGAACCCAAGAGGTCAACGTGCCAAGGGTGGGAAGCCCATGTGCGTGTATGTGTGTGCATATATTTTTGTGTGTATGTGTAAGTCAAACACTATTTACCAAGCACTATTCTAAGCACTTTGTGCATATTATCTCATATAATGCAACAATCCTATTGTAAGTGGATGCATTTCCTGTCACTGCTGAACAAATTACCAGAAACTTCATGGCTTAACAGAACAAGATTTATTATCTTACAGTTCTTCAGGTCCAAAGTCCAGAACAGGTCTCACAGAGCTAACTTCTAGGCTCAGCAGGGCTGGCTCTTTCTGGGGGCTCGTGGGGAGAATCCGTTTCCTGCCTCCTCCAGCTTCTAGAGGCCACCTGTATCCCTCGGCTCCTGCCCTTCGCATCTCCCAGGCGTCCTGCCATGGTCATATCTCTCTCTGACCACAGTTGAGAAAGGGTTTCCAACCTTCAAGGACTCGTGGAAATAGATTGGGGTCAGATAATCCGGAATGATCTCCACATCTTGAGGGCCTATAACCTTCATTGCATCTAAGCTCTTTTCCCACCAAGGTCGCATTCGCAGGTTCTGAGGACTGGGATGTGGACGTCTTGGGGCCATTATCTTCCCCACCACAGGAGCTGTTATTATCACCTCCAGCAGAAGCAAAGAGCTCAGCCCAGGCTCTGCAGCTACCAAATGGGTGGAGTGAGACCAGAGCCAGTTCTATGAGCTTCCTTTGCTGGAATCTGCTGAGTGATTCCTGGGTATAAATAGTGAGAAGTTACGTAGTCAGAGGCGGGCAGGAGAGAGGAGGTGGAGAGACTACAGGCTTGGATCACACAGAATCTAGGAGACCACAGCCTGGGGTCATTCACAGAACGTCTCCAAGTCTGACCTTCATGCCTCCAGCCCTGCCTTCTGCCTCCGCCTGCCACTCGCAGGTGCCCCCCACACCTTGCAGTCCTCAGGGTTCCACTGTCCTGTGATTTCAGTTCATCAGCGGGTAAAACGTCACAGCAGATGTATTAGTTGCATCACGAGAAGGGCTGTCTCCTGAGTGATGAGCATGGGGTGGTGGTGGCTGGGGCATGCTGAGCTGAAGGCTGGGCCTGCAGGTAAACTTCCTCCAGGCAGGTGTGGGTGTGACTTCCGGGAGTGGGTGTGGGGTGAGGAGAGGGCGGCTTTGCCTCTGTCCCCTCAATGCCTTCCCCCTTCATGCCCCACAGATGCCTGATCTCCGTCTCTGCTTTCCCAGCACAGGATTCTCTCCCCTGAGCAAGTGCATGGGCTGCAGACCCTGCAAGGGGAGCCTCTCACCATGACAGACGGCATCATTGACATCACCTCTTGGTGATGGGTGAGTGTGGGGCCCCTGGAAGAAGACAGCCGTGTAAGACACACCTGGTGAGAACGCTGACTGCACGTGCCTGACCCAGCTGGCATAGCCACAGCTGAGAGACACCGGTAAATCCCACAGAGTAGGGAGCCCCCGCCACATGGTCTTCACACTCGCATCAGTCATCATTTGCTGCCTCCATCAGTAACATCCCTGACAGCTACAAAGCACACAGCACGACGCTGTCACCAGCCACTGGCCCTGCCCTCAAGGAGCAAAATGTGTAGTGGGAAGAGGCTGCCCAGCCACTGCGCACTGGGGATGACCACACCAGGAGGGTGCATGCAGGAGCCTGGCTTGGAGGCACAGCGGGGATAAAGGCGAGTGCCTCTGTGGGCGGGGGGATGGGTGCCATGGGGCAAGGCAGGGTCCTCAAGATGGAATGGAGGGAAGGGCAGGCCCCCAGTGCACCAGGCTGAGAGATGGGGGGACAGCAGGCAGGTGGCCCTCCATGGCTGGGTGTGACAAGCTGGTAATCTGTGGGTGACAGTGATGGGAGGCGGGCAGATGTGTGGGGAGTGGATGTGGGTGGGAACAGAGAGTGGGGAGGGAGGCAGAAACCTGCCTCTGAGAAGACGGCTCTAGCTTGAGTCAGGAATAACCAGCACTGTCCCCTGGAAATGGAACCTCAGCCCACTGAGGTGTTACCCAGGAACCTCAGCCATCAGGTGGGCATGGGCTGGGCATCAGGGCTGGGGCTGTCTGCATCACGGAGCCTTCTCAGGGCACAGCAGGGCTCCCTCTCTCATCTCCCCAACCTACACCTCCTGTTCTGCTGAGCCCCATCATGCTTTGTCTAGAACATTCTTATTTAACTCATAGTGTTTCTCTTATATTCTTTTTAGGTGCACAGCTTACCCCAGGACACATTTTTGTTTTTGTTTCAAACATCTGCTACGTATCATTTCTACACACAGGCATGAATGGGTGTCAGATGTGCAGGTGGGCACACCGTGTGTCACTTCTATTCCTGGGTATGAACGGCTGTTGGATGTGGAACAATGGGGAGTCTCACAGCAGAGGGCCTTCACCCTGTGGCCCTAACATGCTTTTGCTGAGGACATTCTAGGAGTGTAGAGAAAAAGAGCCTGCTGGGAAGGTGAGGCACACTGAGCAACTGCGCTGGGCAGGGAGCCCCCACACTCGCAGGGACTGTTTACTGCCTGTCCCTGCCTCTAAACCCACAGGCAGGAATGTTCCGGCCCACTCTGGCAGGGCCCCCACAGGTAGGGATTTCTGTCCTCTGCTCCAGCCTCCACCACTTCCACCTCCTGTGGCGAGTTCCTTCCAGCTCCTTGGGAGCAGCTCTGTGGGAGATGGTCTGTTTCCCCTCTTTTCCAGGCCAGGTGCTGCACTGGCTCCAACTGCAGCTCCGCTGGGAAGCGGCTCAGGGACCCTGAGGGTGAATTGCACCCCAGTTGCTGGGAGCGGCTGGGCCTCTGATGTGGTTTGGCTGTGTCCACATACACATCTCATCTTGAATCGTACTCCCATAATTCTCACGTCGTGGGAGGGACCCGGTGGGAGATAACTGAATCACGGGGGTGGTTTCCTCCATACTGTCCTAGTGGTAGTGAATAAAACTCGTGAGATCTGATGGTTTTATAAGGTGTTTCCCTTTTACTTCCTCCTCATTCTCTTTTTGTCTGCCACCATGTGAGACGTGCCTTTCACTTTCCACCATGACTGTGAGGCCTCCCCAGCCACGTGGAACTCTGGGTCCATTAAACCTCTTTTTTTTTTTTTTTTGTAAATTGCCCAGTCTTGGCTGTATGTCTTTTTTTTTTTTTTTAAATATAAATATATATTTTTTAAATTATACTTTAAGTTCTGGGGTATATCTTTATCCGCAGCATGAAAATGGACTAATACAGCCTCTCTCCAGGCGTCAGGAGTGGCTCCAGGGCAAGGCCATAGCTTGCAGCCTCCCTTCCAATGTGCACAGGGCTGTGCTGCCTGAGAGGTCGAGCCTGTGGAAGGAGGAGCATCCTTAGCCTGCCTGTCACCCAGGCTCCTGTCCTCGGAGCCTCTGAAGACTCCAGCTGGTTCTAAAGTCCGGCTTTCTCAGAATGAGCACGGAGTGAAATCACAAACACCCAGCATCTCTCAGACAGGATGTTCTGGAACAGTCCATGGATGTCCAGAAACTGCAAGCAGAATCTTAGGTGACAGGAGTGGAAGAAAAGACCCCAGGTGGAATCTCGATGTGATGGTAACCAGCTGGGCAACCGGCTGGATCTGACTGATTTGTGGATTCTCAATCCAGGAGGGTCCCCCATATTCATTCATATTTTCAAAACTAGGTTTGAAAATGGAGTTGTTTGAAGTTGAAAGTGTATGGGACAAATTTCCATGATGACAATTTTTACGTTTTCAGCAATGTTGCAGACTGGCATTGTCTGACCTGGCAGAGGTTAACGAAGCGAAGTGGGGACGTCCAGGGTCCCAGGGTGACAGCCAAACCTTCGCTGGTGTGTTCAGCGGGCGGCGCTGGGCTTCCTGGGCAGCGTCTGTGGCTGCTTGACTCTCACCTTCCAGACAACTCACCAGGAGCGTGCACGGCTTCCGCAGCAAGAACTCTGTCCTGTGGATTTGCTGGTCAGTGAGGAGGTCCCCCCAGGGGTGGACCAAGGGGAGACAGGCCGATGCCGCGCTGGCATGTGGCTGACAGCGACCCGTAACCATTCATTTTCTAAAACCCTGATAGAGACCATCTAGGATCCCAGGAGGACTCACAATGAAGAAAAAATCCTCACTCAGACAGTGGCTTTTACTCATTTTCCTTTTGTGTTTGGCCCTTCCGTTTATAAACCTGTGTGTGTGTACAGACGTGTATCTGCCACTTATCTGTGTGGCTGGCTGTTAACATGTTTGTCCCTCCAGGTCATGAATCTCATCTGCTTTTTCTTTAGCAGGATAAGCACTGGCTGAGTTTGGCTAAATTGATAAGTCAGTGAGTTTATTAGTTTCCAATTGCTGCTCTAACAGATGACCACAACCTTGGCTTGAAACAATGTGTGTTTATCCTAAAGCTCTTCAACTGGAGACCCAAAATGAGCTCCCCAGGGGCTGGCAGGGCCACATTCCTTCTGGAGGGTGAAGGCAGAGTCCACTTCCCGCCTTTGCAGTGGCTAGAGGCTGCCTGCACCCTTGGCTCGTGGCTACTCCAGCTCAAAGCCAGCGATGGCAGCTGGATCCTTCTCACCTGACGTCACTGATGCTGGCCCTCCCAGCTCCCTCTTCCACAGCAAGGGGCACATGGTGACACTGGCCCTGGGTAATGTAGGATTGTCTCCCTACCTGACACTCAGCCGATTGGGAGCCTTAAGGCCCCGGCCAGAGTCAGATGACAAAGCCACAGGCTTCAGGGTTTAGGACATGAGTGTCTTGCAGGGGTGCTGTTCCTCTGCTTGGCTCCCCACAGGAGGCTGGTATGTTGTAGGCATGAATGCATTTCTTAAAGAGTATAAATAAACACACACAACTTTATTTCTAAGGCCTCATTTTGGTTCTTTTTGTGTTTACACTTGTTGACACAATCTAACTTTTATCACATTGTCTTCTTAACAACTGTCACTTTCTCTCTGTATTTCAGCCATTGCTTTTTCCTCACCATCTAAGTTAAATAGTTGTAACAGTTACTGAAGTTTCCAAATACATGGCTTCCCAAACCATGGGGATGTCTACTGGCATCCTTAGCAGCCTGGCAGAACAAGGAAACAAGGAACCTGCATGGGGCCGGGGCAAGAGAGGTGCCTCTCACAGCGCTTTCCACTGGCCAGGGACTGTGCAAGTGCTTTACGTGGTTCATTAGGTCATCGTGATCCCAGTGACAATTCAATTATTAAGAAAGACAATTCACATATGAAAAAAGCCTGCTCAGAGAGGTCAGGCCGCTTGCCCCAGGCTGAACAGTGGATCCTGGCTGCCACAGAACCTTGCACAGCCATGCACAGCCACTGTCCAGGCAGGCCAGGTAAAGCCTGGATTCTTGAACACACAAAATGAGGGTTTTTATTTGTAGTGGAGAAAGGGCAAATCAGAAGTGTGGTGTCTGTGAATCGCCCAAGATTGTCTGCAAAATATGTGGGCACAGCCCAAATGCACTGTGCCTGGACAGTCCACAGCTTTCGCTCTATTCTTAAAGGGGTGAGAGGTTCCAAAGGGGTTAATGTCCACTCACATAGAAGCCAGAGGAAGACAGTCCACAGCTCTCATTCCATCCTCAGAGGACTGAGGAGTTCCAAAGGGGTTAGTGTCCACTCACGCAGAAGCCAGAGGAAGACAGATCACACAGCCACAGCATCAGAGTTAGATTGAGAAAGGAGCATTTAGAAACTTCCAAGCAATAATGAAACATTCCATTTCTAAGTAAGCTGGTTGACTGGCATGAAGTATGCACCTGCTGAGAATCAAACATTGAGAATTATCAGGTATTCTACATTGAAATCTGATCTTGGCAAGTAAGTGACAAAAGGCAGAGAAAAGTAGCTAGAAAAGAAGGAAGACGCAGCCCTGGGTAGCTGCTTCTTTCCCCCCTCCAAGGCCATACACGCTGCGCAGCAGGTCTCTGGTTACAGAGAATGCCGGCAGCTCTGTCTGCCATTTGGAGGGCTCACTGCTGAGCCACATGGAGTATTCTGGTGACACAGCCACTAAACTACCGAGACCATGCTCAGTTCCTCGCCGTGCAGTAGGAGTTACTACCGTGATTCTGTGGGTGGGACGAGGAGGTCGATGGGAGAAGTCGAAGGGCAAGTGTCCACTCAGTGCCTACTCAGCTGCTGAACAGATGCTGTGGGCTGCCTTTCTTGCAGAGGTTAAAGGAGCTCTGGTCTGGTGATGGAGGTGGATGTGCTATGAGAGTTCCACCTGCCAGAGCCCCAATGGAAACGGGCCCAGACTGCTGCGGAGTGCAGCAGGAATGACTCACTGGGGCAGGGGCTGGGGGGGGGGGGGGCGGTGGGTAGTGGGGGGCCTCACAGGATGGCTGGGATGCACAGCCCCACTCCTATACAACTACCATTCAGTTCTCACTGAAAAGTGTGAACATGATCTACTTCTGGTGAACTTTTAACATACTTCCCCGTGCTCTAGCCACAGTCACATTGATTTGTTAGCTAAATTTTTAACCATATAGTATTGTCATTTGCATGCTACAGTTAAGAGCTTCCAGAGGTTACATGCACTAGATCTTAACAGCTCAGGTTTCATGAATAACATTACTTTCCAACATCTCAGAGAAGCAGGGATATTGTGGAGATAGAAAAGAGCAATCTCCCAGGAGTTCTGCCCTATTTTCACGCTGAGGTGTAACAGAGTATTTCCAGTCCCCCACCCATCTATCACCATAGGTGGGAATAAGCTTAGAAGTACACTTTTCCCATGAGGTCCTTTGGTGGTTGGGCGTTTACAGCCTTCAGAACTCCCAAGGATGGACTCAAACATCACACAAGCTCCCTATATCCCAAAGGTGAAAAGTCAGAGAACCTGGGGAATGAGGCTGCTTCTGCACAGCTTATCAAACATCACACCTTCTGTGCGAGGTCTGGAAGAGCTGGTTTGGAGTGGCAAACACTCAATTCATCCTCCAAACAGCATAGGGTAACCAGGAGGGGCAGTGGTCAAGGCCCCATGTAGAGTGACTCAGCAGGTGCTTTGTCTACCAGGCTGGCTCCCATGGAGACCCAGGGCAGGGGGGGATGGGGTTTTCCCCTTGGGGAGTGTTCCCTGGGGAGTCTGCCTCTTTCACGCATTAGCTGTTTCTCCAGACAATGCTGAGCTTCTAAAACTGCACCTTCCTAGGGAGACTTGCTGTGGGAAATGTGTCTAGTCATTTCTCAGAGAGGCCTGGGCGCTCAAGACCTTAACCCCCTACAGCCTGTGTGGTCTCAGCTTCCTTCATTGTTTCTGGCCTCGGTTTCCTCATCTATAAATTGTGAATGTTAAAGGCTGTCTTGAAGATACTTCACTTTCTCCTGTCTCCCAATGTTACTGTTGAGCAGTCAGCTGTCAGACTCACTGTTGCTCTTCTGATGGCAATCTGGCTTTTACTTTCAGTTACTTTTAACAAATTGTTCTTGTCTTTGGTATTCTGCAATCTGACTACGGTTTTTAATTTATCTTCCTGGTACTTTATCTTTCCTGGAAAAATCTTAGTTGTTGTATCTTCAACTACTGCCTCCTTCCCTTGATCCTTCTCCTGTCCCTCCAGATTACTTTTTGGAAAAACATTGGCTCTCAATCCTACTGGTCTTCTCAATCTATTTCAATCTGCTTGGCTTCAGTGTTGCGTGTTTTCCATTTGCACCCCCCCAGACTGGGTTTCCCTCTGCCCTGCTCTAAGCCCCTGGAAGTTGACTTCTACAGACCGGATGTCCAGGCTCTCTTGCATTCTGACTGTTGGGTTAGTCAAAGGGAGGCCCCAGCAGAAATGAGGTGGTAAAACTGCTCTGGTTATTAATTTCTCTCACTCCCTTTCTGCCAGGCTGAGGCTTGGTGTCACTGTGATCTTCTAAGGCTGTGACTCCCACCTGGGGGCCCTTCTGCATGGCTTTAGCATTTGCTAGGTTTTGTCACTGCCTTGCCCCAGTCCTATGAATTGTGATGGCTTCCCACAGTTGCCAGTTAACTGGGTCCTTTGTCATCCTTTGCTGGTTCTTTTAGCCCAGCTCACACTTCCGTTAACAGTCTCTTCTAAAAAATTATATTCATTTAAATTCTTTGAATGTGCCATCTATTTCTTGTCTGAAACAGGAACTTAATATAATCTAAATTTATATTTCCCACCACTTTTTTGTGATCTGGACAACTTCTCATCTACATTTCAGTTCTCTACTTTTCCTTTTTCTTTTTTTGAAATGGAGTTTTGCTCTTGTTGTCCAGGCTGGAGTGCAATGGCACAATCTCTGCTCACTGTAACCTCTGCCTCCTGGGTTCAAGCAGTTCTCCTATCTCAGCCTCCCAAGTAGCTGGGATTACAGGTGTGTGCCACCATGACTGGCTAATTTTGTGTTTTTTGTAGAGATGTGGTTTCACCATGTTGGTCAGGCTGGTCTCGAACTGACATCAGGTGATCTGCCCGCCTTGTCCTTTCAAAGTGCTGGGATTACAGGCATGAGCCACCACACCAGGCCAGTTCTCTACTTTTCTTCAGTTTTCTCTATTCTGCCGTTAAAACTGTCTGTTAGGCTGGGCACAGTAGCTCACGCCTGTAATCCCAGCACTTTGGGAGATTGAGGCGGATGGATCAAAAGGTCAAGCGTCCAAGACCATCCTGGTCAACATGGTGAAACACCATCTCTACTAAAAATACAAAAAATTAGCTGGGCATGGTGGCACGTGCCTGTAGTCTCAGCTACTTGGGAGGCTGAGGCAGGAGAATCACTTGAACCTGGGAGGTGGAGGTTGCAGTGAGTTGAGATTGCACCACTGCACTCCAGCCTGGTGACACTGCTAGACTGTCTCAAAAACAAAATAAAACAAACAAAAAAAACCCTGTCTATTAAGATTTCACTTTCAGTGATTAGTTTTTTTTTTAATCAGGAAATTTCAGTTAATTTTTTTACAAGTCTTCTTGGTTGAGTTTTACAGCCTTTTTTTCTTCCTGCATATATTCAAAGTTTGTGTATTATTTCTTTAAACATAAGAAACATTATTTTGTATTTTGTGTCCAATATCCACCATTTGAAGTCTTTGTGATTCCATTTATCTTATTTGTTGTTTCTGCTGGTTCTTATTCTTAATGCCTTGCTTTCGTTCAGATTTAATAATTCTTTATTATGAGTTGTTTATTTTCCATGGAAAAATTATTTGTAGGTATTCTTTGGGACCTGGCATGAAAATAAGTTTCTTCAGAAAAGATTGTGTTTGCTTTGCCAAGTTCACTCTAAGACCAGCATGAGGCCTAGGCTTTGGCTACAACTTCTCAGGGCCCTCCTTTACCCATTTTCTTAGTGCTGAGTGTGTATCCTTTTGGACCCAGCTTTAGAGTGAATAGTCCATTCACTTTCAGTAGCCCTAGGCTTTATTTTCAGTGCCACATCCCCACAAGGCTATAAACACCAAAACTGGAATTCGCTCAGTTCAGCAAATGTTCTAAGAGTGAAAACCAACACAGAGCTCCATCTGAGCATCTGCTTTTACTGACATGTTTTTTCCAAGTGTTTTAGGCCATTCTTGCATTGCTATAAAGAAATACTTAACATTAGGAAATTTATAAAGAAAAGAGGCTTAATTGGCTCACAGTTCTTCAGGCTGTACAGGAAGCATGGTGCTGACATCTGCTCAGCTTCCAGGGAGGCCTCAGGAAGCTTACAATCATGGTGGAAGGTGAAAGGGGAGTAGGCATGTCACATGGTGAAAGCTGGAGCAAGAGGTGGGGGAGGTGTCACATACTTTTAAATGGCCAGATCTCATGAGAATTCATTCACCATTGCAAACACATCACCGAGCTATGAGGGATCCACCCCCATAACCTAAATACCTCCCACCAGGCCCCACTTTCAGTACTGGGGATTACAATTCAACATGATATTTGAGCAGGAACAAATATCCAAACTCTATCATTTTACCCCTAGCCCCCCTCCCTCAAATTTCATGTCCCTCTCACATTATAAAACATGGTCATGCCTTCCCAATAGTCCCCTAAAGTCTTAACTCATTCCAGCATTAATTCAAAAGTCCAAAGTCTCATCTGAGACAGTAAAGTATCTTTACCAATAAGCCTGTAAAATAAAAAAAAACAAGTTATTAACTTCCAAGACACAGTGGAGATATAGGCAGCATTGGGTAAACATTCCCATTCCAAAAGGGTTATGTTAGCCAAAAGAAAGACACTACAGGCCTGATGCAAGCAAAACCTAGCAGGGCAGTCATAAAATCTTAAGTCATTAAATAACCTCCTTTGACTCCATGTCTCACATCCAGGGCACACTGCTGCAAGGGGTGGTCTCCCAAGGCCTTGGGCAGCTCTGCCCCTGTGGCTTTGCAGGGTTCAGCCCGCAAGGCTACTCTCACCAGTTGGAGTTGAATGCCTTTGGCTTTTCCAGGTGTAGAGTGCAAGCTGGTGGTGGATCTACCATTCTGGTTTCTGAAGGATGATGGCCCCATTCTCACAGCTTCACTAGGCAGTGCCCCACTGGGGACTCTGTGTGGGGACTCCAACCTTGCATTTCCCTTGGCACTGCCATGGCAGAGGTTCTCTGTGAGGGCTCTGCCCCTGCAGCAAGCTTTTGTCTGTGCACCTAGACCTTCTCATACATCCTCTGAGACCACCAAGAGTTCTTCATTTTTGCATTCTATGCACCTGCATGCTTAACACCATGTAGGAGCTGCAAAGGCTTATATTTTCCAAAGTGGTAGCCCAAGCAGTACGTGGGCCCCTTTGGGCCATGGCAGGAGCTGAAGCAGATGCAATGTGGGAAGCAGTGTCCCAAGGCTGTGCAGGGCAATGGATACTCTGGACCCGACCCATGAGACCATTCTGCCCTCCTAGGCCTCTGGGCCTATGATGGGAGGGGCTCCTGGGAAGGTCTCTGAAATGCCTTCAAGACTTTTTCCTCATTGTCTTGGATAGCAGCACTTGGCTCCCTTTTAGTTATACAAATATCTCTAGCAAGTGGTCATTCTGCAGCCTGCTTAAATTCCTCTCCTTAAAAAGCTTTTTCTTTCTGTGCCATATGACCAGGCTACAGATTTTCCAAACTTTTACACTCTGCTTCCTATTGAAATATAAGTTCCAACATTAGGTCATTTCTTTGCTCCCCCATCTGAGGTAGGCTGTTAGAATTAGCCAGGCTATCTCTTGAACACTTTGCTGCTTAGAAATTTCTTCTGCCAGATGCCCCAAATCATCACTTTTTAGTTCAAACTTCCACAGATCCCTAGAGCATGACCAGAATGCAACCAAGCTCTTTGCTAATCATAACAAGGGTGACTTTTGCTCTAGTTCCCAGTAAGTTCCTCATTTCTATCTGAGACCTCAGAATCCTGGGCTTCACTGTCCATATCACTATTAGCATTTTGGTCACAACCACTAGACTGTCTGTAAGACATTCTAAGCTTTCCCTCATCATCCTATCTTCTTCAGAGCCCTCCAACATTTTCCAATCTCTGCCTATTACCAAGTTCAGAGTTAATTTTACATTTTCAGTATCTTTCTAGCAACACTCCACTCCTTGGTACCAATTTTCTGTGATCCAAACATCTCGCATGAGGCCCCATCTCCAGCACTGGGGATTACAATTCAGTATGAGATTTGGGTGGGGAAAAATATCCAAACTATATCACTAAGTAATATTTAGATAACTTTAAAGGATGTTTAAAACATATTTTAGGCACTTTGTACTGTTTTCAAGATGAGACTGTCGCCGGGTGTGGTGGCTCACGCCTGTAATCCAAGCACTTTGGAGGCCAAGGCGGGCGGATCACCTGAGGTCGGGAGTTCAAGACCAGCCTGATCAACATGGTGAAACCCTGTCTTTAAAAAATAAAAAAAAAATAAATAAATAAAATAAAATAATAAAAAAAAAAAAGATGAGACTGTCCTTTATCCCTAGCTAATCATGTAAAAGAAATGGTACATCTTTGTTTTAAGATTAGTTATTATGTGTGGAAACAGACTATAACGAGAAAGAAAACAGGATAGGAGTTATTTGCTGGAGAGGAATCATTCATGAGAGTCCTTTCATATTTTCTTAAGAGTTTAGAATTCCTACTTTGTCAGTCCCCAGGTATACTGATGCTTTCACGGAGTTTTTAAATGAATGAACATTTATGAAGAAAGACTGTATCTATATTAGCCAATTTTAGCCTGGGATAGAGAAATGGAAGAGGGTTTATTACCTATCTCTTTATATAGGGGCCATAGGTTCAGATTTTCTAGTTAAATATAACTATTTTGATATATGTTGTGCTATATTTGGATTATCAATTGAACATAGATTTAAAGAGCATCTGCTTTAGATGCCAATGCAGTAGGCATCAGTACCATTTACAAATAACTCTGTTATTCTCAACTCACTGTCCAGAAATAGGCACATGGGAGCTGAGACTGAAACATTTCATTGTCAAACTCATTCCCCTTTCCTCAACATAGCTATTGTCAACAACCTTTACTCCAGGAGTCTGATCCCTCAGTGACCATCCTGAGCAGAGCCCTCTGCTGACCTATGGTGGCTATCTTAACCAGCCTGGGCTGCCGTAACAAAATATCACAGACTGAGTGGCTTAAACAACAGAAAATTTTCTTTTCACAGTTTTGGAGACTGGAAGGTCAAGATCAGGGCACCAGCATAGTTGGGTTCTGGTGCAGCCTCTTCCTGGCTTGTTGAAAGCCGTCTTCTCTCTGTGCTCACATCATCTCTCCTTGGTGCATGTGTGGGGCCAGGGAAGCCAGGGAACAGCTCTCTGGGTCTTTTCTCACAAGTGTGCTAATTCCATCAGGAGGGCTCCAGCCTTATGACCTTTACTAAACCCAATTACCTCCCAAAGGCTCTATCTCCAAGTACTGTAAGACTGGGAGTAAGGGCTTTAACGCATGAATTTGGAGGGGACTCAATTTAGTCCACAGCAGTGAGCATGGAACATCAGAGAGAAATAACTGATGCTGAGATATGGAGACTATTTGTTATCACAGGATAACTTAGACTATCCAGACAGATACATTCTGATAGTGATTATTTTTACACCTCTATGCTGTGAGGAAATAATATGTTTTTAATTAAAAATAACAGCAGAAGCACTTGGCTTACAATTATTCTAAATGTTGGTGGCAGGGCTGGAATTGAAATTTTAAGCCTCCTCTCCCTGGAAAACTGAAATTGCTAAAACGTCATGGTTTCCTTGTGCAGACCTTCAAAGTCAGTTATTAAACTTGTGACAATAACGTCACATTATCAAAGCAAATTTTTGTTGTTGTTGCTGTTTTTAGCCTGAGGGTCAGACATCACAACCACCTGCTTAACCAGCTTCCATAAACACCAAGGATTCACATGTCTTCTACAACATGAAACTTGTCTTTGCTTATCTTGAGTATCTTTTTGGGTACAGCACAGAATGCTAATCTTAAGAAATTCTACCTGCAGATGTTTAGAATCATTTGGAAATGATCATACAAGAATAAGTACGTGCATTCCAAATATGTGTACATTTATTATCACAAATCTTCCCTAGGAAAAGAGATTGCAAGATTTCCATTAAACCTAAAAGTCCTTTACAGAACTACAGAATGCAAAGAATGTTTTTAACAGTGTGTCAATGGAATGATTCATAATCAACCCATGAAAACACCCCTTATCAGCGGCTCGGATGTGAGCAAGGGCAGAAGTTCATTAGCACATGTAGCAGTGAAGCCACCTGCCTGTCATGATCCAAGCACAGGAACATGGAATTATCACAGAAGAAACACAACCTGTCTGTGTATGCAAACAGTGCTTTAGTGAAACACTGGTGTTGGGGGATTATTTACAGCCTATGATCCCAAGTACAATCTATCATGTACCTCCATTTAAATACCAAACAATTAATGACCAGCCTGGACAACATGGCAAAACCTCACCTCTACTAAAAAATACAAAAATTAGCCTGGTGTTGTGGTGCGCACCTGTAGTCCCACCTACATGGGAGGCTGAGGCACGAGAACTGCTTAAACCTGGGAGGTGGAGGTTGCAGTGAGCCAAGATCACACCACTGCACTCCAGCCTGGGCAACAGAGTGAGACCTTGTCTCATAAATAAACAAATAAATAAATACGAAACAAGGTAATAACTCTAAAGAGGTCAAGAACAAAGCCACTCTTAGACGGCAGTGCAAAAGAAGAGTGACTTTGGACTTCCATGAGCCCTGGACCCACCTCCAGTTGTGTCTCTCCAGCTGTGTGACCGTGAGCAAGCACTCCTCACTGCAAAACAGAGACAACCACGCCTACCTGATTATGCTGTCCTGAGAAGGAAAACAAGTTATCTGGCATGCGGTGGAGGCTCCCTATATTGCAGTTGTTAAGGTTCAACGAGAATTTAATGAATAGAACAAAAGTTTAGCAAATACTATGTAACTAAGCAGCTAATAATGTAGATAATACATAATAATGCATAACAGTACAGAATCTCTTTGCTCACTATGCGCCAGGCATGCTAAAAGTACTTTATTGCACAAACCCTATTCCACACACGTTATTATTACCTCCAATCTACAGGTGAAGAAACAGAGGCTTGGTGAAGTTGAGAAATTTTCCCAGGGTCACATGGGGTGGAGCTATATCTTAGACATGAAGCTCACACTTTTAACTCATTGTGTAATTCTGCAGAGAATGTCAGGCTGCACCTTTGCCCCAGAGGGTGGCTCCCATGCCATTGCTGCCTTCCACAAAGGAGGGTGTTTCCTTAGACTTCCCTGTTGAATTCATACCTCTATGAAGTTAAGATAACTAACATCTGTCCCCTAGCCACATTTAAGACTCCACAAGATTCACAGGATTGGGTTGACAGACACTGTATAAATCCAGTGGTTACATAGAGAAAATCCACTTACTAAGTGAAGGTGCAATTCCCCTTCTCTTGAGTTTCCAGTGTCATATTAAAGGAAAATTTCAGTAAGTAAACCTTTCACCTCTTCATCCTTCAGTGAATTCTATTTATAACCAATCATTTCAACAACCGGAAGACACATACACGCAGACCTATGTCGTGTGAACACCACATACGCCCCCTTGCCCTGCAGTGGAGGCACTCTCCATTAGTGCCAGGAGGTGGTGGTTCAGGCAGAACTTGGCTATGGAGGTGTGCGTGCCTGGTAGGTTCATGAGGTGTCATCCTGCCTGCTCCAAGGGCTCCTTGGCTGCAGCTTTACTTCATCATGAAATATGCTAGACTGGCAGCTGGTCTGCTGGCTGCTGGCTCCTCTGAGGCGTCTGCCCTCACATTAATCCACAGCCTCAGAATCTGAGGCCCTCAGCATCTCTCATCATTCCAGGGGATCAGAGTCCTAGTGCGTCAGGCTGGAGGAACCTGCCCGGGAGAAGGTCCTGGCTGTCATGAAGCTGGATGTCTGGGACAGCTTTCCTCTTTATGGCACAGTGTGGAGTTCTGACCTGTTTCAGGGTTGTGCACAGGGGGTTCGACAGTAGTGTAATTCACTAGGACTACTTGATTATTGCAGAAGCCAGATTCCAACTGCTACAGCCCCTACTACAACAGGAAGTTACTCAAGCCGACATTCAATCCACAGAGTTCCACGGTCATTGTGAGTGCTCTTGACAGGGCTGCCCGAGGTGAGGGACGGCAAAAGAGTAAGACATAGTTCCTGTCCACAAAGGGCTGGCTACCTGTTTTGAAAACAAAATGTACACAAGGAAGCATCTAGGTACAAAGCAGCATGTGACTCGTTCCGAGTGAGTTCCTGTGGGGATCCAGGGAAGTGGCCGACGGGCCTGATGGAGCACTCCTAGCACCCTCTAAGACTGGATGGCTACGGATGGCTAATCCCCCTGCAAAGTCTCAGGCAGGAAGTTCAGTTCTGCAAGATGTACCTTTCATCCATCAGAATTACAGCAACGAGAAGATAAAACTGAAAAGACCAAGCTCACAAAATAAAGAAGTCTGAAAAACAAAGTGTTTTACTGAGAAGTGCCTTGCAGTGAAAAGCTTTGCAGAGTACCCTTGAGAGCATCCTTTACTACAGCTTAGACATACCTTTCTCTGTCACAAGGTACACATTCTAAGGCATCTGGTAGCTGGATATCTCTGTCAACACAGTGAAGAACTGGCAATGTGCCTCCCGCTGCAGACAGTGTTTCCGACTCTCCTCAGAAACGGCCTTTACGGTTTGGATTCCCCAGAGAAGCCCAGAAGTGTTTTCATAGAGAAGCTTGCTCCTAGTGGTGTAGAACACACAATTGTCCCCAAGAAGCTACACTCAGCCAGAAAATCACAACAGGCAAGGATGCTGATTTTCATCAACACACACACATGGTGTAGGATGCTTGGTACCTCACCATTGTTGTTACAGCTCTGGGCCCATGATCAGTCATTATGGTTGTGCATTCACAGATATGCCTTTGTGGCTGAACAAGTTAAAAGCAGGTGGCTCATGCCTGTAATCCCAGTACTTTGGGAGGCCAAGGCGGGTGGATCACTTGAGGTCAGGGTTCAAGATCAGCCTGGCTAATATGGTGAAACCCCAACTCTACTAAAAATACAAAATATTAGCCAGGAGTGGTGGCAGGTGCCTGTAATCCCAGCTACTCAGGAGGCTGAGGCAGGAGAACTGCTTGAACTTGAGAGGCAGGGGTTGCAGTGAGCCGAGATGGTGCCACTTGCATTCCAGCCTGGGCAACAGAGCAAGACTCCGTCTCAAAAAAAAAAAAAAAGAAAAGAATTAAAGAAAGGATGTTTGCCCATCTGAAGGAAAGTATTGACTGGACTTATGTAAATACCAAATTAGAAGAAAAAGAAAGAGGAACTGGGCATGTCAGAGTGAGAGAAAGTGGGAGAGGTTGAGGAAACATATAAGATTTGCAAAAAAAAAAAAAAAAAAGACAGTAAGTACGAGCATAGCTTTGCTAATCTTGGAAATGGTGGCCAGAATTGTCTGTGGTTTAGCAAATGATGATAGCCAGCGAATCCTAATTACCCTAGAAGCTTCCTTTAGAAAGGCCACAAAGCTGTAGGAGGTATGCTTATCTGCCTTGCTTGTGACACAAAAATGGAAGCATAGTTAATAGATGAAAAATGCATGACTCAGAATGATTTTCAATATTGGAATGTCGGAATATCATGCATATTGGAATGTTGGGAATCTATGGGAGGTATTTTCGTGTAAGAATAATAAGACTTGTTTAAAAGGATTGGAGAGTTGGGAGCATCCCTGATGCGTGAGAAGCAGTACAGCTAGTGGTTAGAAGCAGGTTTGCTGGAGCCAGGCTGCCTGGGTTCAAAGCTCACCTCTGCTGCCTGTTAGCTGCACAACCACGGGCTGCTTTCGAGCCTTGCTGTGCCTTGGTTTCCTCATGCACTTCATGAGGCTCTTGCAGGAATTAAATGAGTTAATAAGTAGTCAACAGCTCTGAACAGTGCTTGACTGAGTCAGCCCTACCTTAGGTTTAACTTACGGGATGTGGCCCTAGGTTTCCTAAGGGAGTGGCTCCACTATTCACAAACATGAACGCAATAAGCGCCCAAAGGCTCTATCTTCACCAGCCTCCTCAGCTGGACCCCACAGAACTGTCTCCCAACTGCTCCCTGGCTCTCCTGAGGCGCTGTGCGGAACCAGCTGCACCTCTTTTGCCTTAGATCAGACTTGACCTTCTCCGCCCGTTTTGGGATTTAACAAGCACGAGAAAGGGTTGCAGGGGAGCCGCAAGGGCCTCCGCCACACCAAGCGCGCGAGGTCGGGGTGGGGAGAGGGCGCGTCACCTGCTCGGCACTCAGAGCCAAGGCACGCCCCGAACGCGCGCCTCCCTCCTCCTCTGCGCGTCTCGCCGCGACCCGGGACCCCTAGACTCCTGGATCCTCTAGAGCCTCTAAACCGCAACACCCCCATGCATCCCCCAAATCCCAAGACCCCGGACTGCCCTACCCTGGCCCAGGGCGGTGGCTGGGGGCCTGAACCTGCGTCCAAAAACCCGCAGGGCAGTCTGTCGGGAGTCCCCGCTTTACACAGCAGGAATTCAGTCTCCGTGCGCCCCCTGAAATCCGGGCGTCCCCTCCCCCACGCCCTCACTCACGGGGCCCCCACACGCCCTCCGTGGCTGACCTCCAGACCGGGTGGGTGCGCTGTGCGACGCGGAAAGCGCCATAGGGGACGCAGGGCGCGTTTGGCTGAGCTCCCGGAAGTGACGCACCGCCAGCGCCCGACGGCGGAAGTCCGGTCTGCGCCCGACGGCGGAAGTTCCCGGAGTGCACAGTCCCCGCGTGCTTACGGCAACAGGCATGGCGCACTACAACTTCAAGAAAATTACGGTGGTGCCGTCCGCCAAGGTAGGCGGCTGCGGCAGGGCCACTCCGACTTTCGCCTGCTCCTTAGCGGGGTCACCGGCGAGTGTTCCGGCCTGTAGCCGTGGGAGAGCGCTCCCGGGCCCGACCTGCTGGCCGCGTACTCGTGATCATTTCCCCTCCCCCTACAGAATCCGGGGTCCACCAGAGATCGGACCCCCGAGAGACCCGGGTCCACCCAAAGACTGAGGGCCCCCAGAGATCGAGGTCCGCCTAGAAAAGGGTTCTTTGGAGGGGCCCCAGAGGTGACGAGGTGGGCGAGTGGAGGGGGACCCCGACATGTGAGGGAGAAGCACTCGGTGGTTGGTGATGAGCCTTCGGTTCTGGGTTTGGCGTAGCCCCCTCCCCTCTCTGGAAGACTCGGTTCGTTGCTATCCTGATTTAACATTTCTTAATTTTTAAGTCATTCTCTTTCACTGTTGGATTTGGGAATCACTGTTCTTTTTCGGACTATAGCAGGCCCAGATTAAATTTGTACAGCGTTGGTTGGTGTGGCAAGAATGAGTCAAAAAGAGTTGAGCATTAGGACTTTTTTTTTTTTTTTTTGAGACTGAGTTTTTCGCTCTTGTTGCCCAGGGTGGAGTGCAGTGGCCAGATCTCGGCTCACGGCAGCCTCCGCCTCCCAGGTTCAAGTGACTGTCCTGCCCAGCCTCCCGAGCAGCTGGGGTTGCAGGCGCACGCCACCACGTCTGCCTCATTTTTGTGTTTTCAGTAGAGACGAGGTTTCACCATGTTAGCCAGGCTGGTCTTGAACTCCTGGTCTCAAGTGATCCCCTTGCGTCAGCCTCCCAAAGTGCTGGGATTACAGGCGTGAGCCAGCACTCCCAGCCAGATTGTGATGTTTTCGAGTGCAGGAATCATATCTTATTTGTATTTTTGGTCAACCATCTCTCAAGTTTGTTGAAGGAATTTGCTCTTTGGATTATATGAACTTTGGTAATGTAATCGACTTATGTGGAGAACTTTGGAATATATTAGTACACCATCCGTTTTCTGTTTTGTGGAGAGATTTGTATTTTTAGAGAACAGATGACTTTACCTATCTGAAAAGGGTGATTAATTGTTTGGTAATTGGAAGTTTAAAAAAATATCACATCAGGAAAGTATGGGATTCAGTTCATTCCAGAAGCGGTTAAGTGAATGCCTGTCCTGTGCATCAGGTACTGTGTTACAAACATGCGTAAAATACCTGCCTCTTTGGAAATCATTTTCAAGAGGGGTAAGCAGAATCACTTATGACCATAATAGAAATAAAACATGGTTATCATGGAGGACACACATGGACTGGGAGAGGATAAGAGTGTGAGTAGCTGTGGTTAGTAGGAGAGTCTGGGGCAACCTCATCAAGTAGGTAACATTTGAACTGGGCCTCCCTCAGGATGTGTGAACACCATTAGGTGCAGAAGAATGTAGGGGAGATCTTGTGTAGGCCCAGAGGGAAGAGTGTGCGTGCCCCTCGTAGTATGCTACTTGGCAGACGATTGTGGCCACCTGTTTCCTTCTGTCACTGGACCCTGAATTCCCTGAAGGAAGGGACAGTATCTTGTTCATTATGTTCAGCACCTGAGTATTGCTAACAACCTTTGTATGAAGTCATATTAAGTTACTCAAATTGTTGAATTAATCAAAGTGTTCAAGAAAAAAGATCAAGTAATTTTGTGTGCCTAGATAGAGGCTAGATAACATCGGATGGAGGAATCCTCAGGATCGGATCCTTATTAAAGAGAAGTGCTGACTGTTTGCATGGGGAAACTCATGTAAAAATCCTTCGTCTCCTCAAGTAGTCCCCTTCCATGCTCTTAGGAAATTATAAACAGTGGGTTTTAGTTTTACCTGTTATTTTATGTATTTTCAAAATCAAAGATATGCATAAAGAAATGGGAGGATTGTTTCTTTTTCTCAACTGTTTTTTCTAATTTATGATTGAGTTCGCTGACTACTTAAACTTCAAAGGTTCTTAGGTATTTGGAAATTAAGATAGCATCAAGAGAGTATGGGGTAAAATTTATCTTAGCAGCCATGTGTTTCTTAACAGCCAGAAACTATAAAGGTGAACAAGGTTGTACATAAAACACTTAGTTAGAGGGAAATTTTGTAATTTAAAATATGTAGTACTGTAAGATGTTAGTGTTTTAAGAAGGTTTCAAATAAATGGATCAGAAGTAGACACTTTTGATTTAATTATGTCTTATTTTCTTTAATTGCAGGACTTTATTGACCTGACGTTGTCGAAGACTCAACGGAAAACGCCAACCGTTATTCATAAACATTACCAAATTCATCGCATTAGACATTTTTACATGAGAAAAGTCAAATTTACTCAACAGAATTACCACGACAGACTTTCACAAATTCTAACAGATTTCCCTAAGTTGGATGTAAGTGACTTGGGGGACTTCTATGTTTATGTAAATATGAGCCTTCAGAGAACCAGTGTTTAACCAGTTTTGTGTACTCATTTGACAGAAAGGGAGACAAGATAATTGACCTAGACTGCTCAGTAAGTTAGTGGCAAAGAACTATCTTGTTGAATTAATAAAAGTGGGAACAGAATATGGGTTTTTTGATGCTCTAATATTCTCTCTTTCCTCCAACCAAACCCTGTCTAAGGAGGCCCAAAGCTGCTTCTCAGGCTTTCTGTGTCATCCCTGGGCTTGCAGGAGCGAACCCAGGTGGTAATGGTAGCTGTGGGTTAGGAATGCAGAAGCTGACAGCTCAGTGGTGCATCTCTTCCACCCTCTTTTCAAGGGTTTTTTCCCCTCTGGGCTCAGCTTGGGTCAGTGGCATAAAGTCCACCACTGCTTGTGAGCTTGTTGCTTCATTAGCGGGTGACAGTCAGTTCAGTACTGACTGTTTTCTTCTCTAGCAAGAAGAGATCACATAGGGAGCTCTGCCTTTTTCTTTGAGACTGAGCCTCACTTTCTTGCCCGGGCTGGAGTGTAGTGGCGCGGTCTCAGCTCACTGCAACCTCTACCTCCTGGGTTCAAGCGATTTGTGTGCCTCAGCTTCCTGTGTAGCTGGGATTACAGGTGCATACCACCACACCTGCCTAATTTTTGGTAATGTTAGTAGAGACAGAGTTTCACCATGTTGGCCAGGCTGGTCTTAAACTCCTGACTTAAGTGATCCTCCTGTATCTGCCTCTCAAAGTGCTGGGATTACAGGCATGAGCCACCATACCCAGCCTGCCTGTTTAGCTATAGAAAAGCAAGAGCAGAAACTGCTTGGCAGGCACTGCTGACAAAGCCTTGACACTGTATAGGGCAGTGCGGTTGCAAGGTTACTTGAGGTTGTGAAGGGTATCGGGATCAGCAGTAGAGTCTTAAAGCCTAAATCTGCCATTGCCCCGGAATAGTCCCTGAAGGTAAGTGTAGGCAGAGAGAAATGCTTGGCTTCTGTGACGGTACTTTTTATTTAAACAAGTGATAATGGCTTAGTAAAAGACAGAAGTACTTAAAATAAAAGGCAAAAAGTCCTGCTAGAGGACAGACACTTAGGTTGTATCTATCTAGGGTTTGATGCAGTTGTTCAGTGGATGCTTCTTGAATGAGTGGATCGTTTCTTGGGAAAGGTAGAGAGTACCTGGGGGTAAAGAAAGTGATTAAGAAAGAGATTATTCTAAACTGATTTGGTATTAGGAAACACTTGATCTTAGCAAACAACATATTTTGATCTACTTAGTATCAGATGTTTGTGGTTCTAAGAAGTTTTATCTTTTTCATCCTCAGTATTATATACATCAGAGGTAGGAGAGTTCAGATGTATTAACATTGTATTACCTCTGTTAAAGCCAGGACTAGTTATCTGAGGACAGTTTCAGAGTGGAGAGTTAGGTTAACTTGTCATTCATTGAATGCTTATTATCTGTCTGGTATGTTCTGAGCACTAGGAATAAAAAAAGTGGTAAAGGCTCCTGTTCTCATTCTGTGGGGGGAAAGATAGTGAATGTGAGAATACATAGCATGTCGGATGGATGCAGGGAAGCCCTGGAAGGGGAGTAGGGGATATCTGTGTGGGGAGAGGGAATCAGGCCTATAGTCAAAGCAGCAGCAGGTGCAGGGGCCTGAGGTCCTGGAGACCCTGGAGGGCAGGGGGAGGTGGAGAACATGGGGAGATGGGATTGGAGGAGGTGGTAGTCAGGGGTCGAGTTTATATGCGCTGGTGAGATACGAGATGCTGCTGGCCTGGTGATGTAAAATGCACTAGTAAAACATAGCTCACATTGAAATCTCTCTGAGATGACCTTGGAAGGGAATGTAGGAAGAAGGGTGCCGTGGGGAGCATGGATGTTTCGGGTGGAGCTGTGAGCAGGAGCCAGCACAGGACTTAGAGAGGGCAGACCGTCTCCCTGGAAGCTGCGAGGAAGATGCTGCAGGCAGGATGCGGGGCCAGCCCCCAGCGCTTCGAGGTCTGTGAGATACAATGTGAGAGTTGGTTATTGGGAGGTCCTTGCGAGCTTATAGGCTGTTTAGATGGAGTGGTGGACACAGAATTCTGGTGAGAGTGGCTTCAAGATAGGGAGGAGAGGACAAATGCACTGCCTCTTGGGAACAAAGAGAAGGAATTGGAAGGATTTGGAGGTCATGGGAGTTTACATTTTTTTCCCTAAAGTTTGGGAAATGAGGGCAGATTTTTAGGCTGATGGAAATAGGCGGAGGGAAGGATTTCTGGTGCAGAGTTCCTGAGCAGCAGGAAGGGTGCCTGCAGGGTGGGGGCTGGTCATGCTGGGTCCCACAGCTGCACTGCCGTACTGGGAGGGAGGTGGGGGCAGCAGCCACCACTGGCGCCCGCTCCCTTCGGATGCTTGTTTTCCCAGAGGGCTAAATAGAGCCCCTGGCCAGGAGAGAGAACTGGGCTTGAAGACAGAGGGCAGGAAATTGTGCTTCAAGTGTTGCTTCTATGAGGGATGCGAAACTGCCAGCCCAAAGTGACCATGGTATGCTTTTGTTTGTTTGTTACAGGACATTCATCCGTTCTACGCTGATTTGATGAATATTCTGTACGACAAAGATCACTACAAGTTGGCTCTGGGGCAAATAAATATTGCCAAAAATTTAGTGGACAAGTAAGGTACTTTTTTTACTGCGGTGTCTTTTAAGTTATTATCAGAAGTGAAAAGAAACCTAACACTTTTTGCTTTTTTAAGTGTTGCTAAAGATTATGTGCGGTTGATGAAGTACGGCGACTCTCTGTACCGCTGCAAGCAGCTGAAGCGTGCGGCCCTGGGGCGGATGTGCACCGTGATCAAGAGGCAGAAGCAGAGTTTAGAGTATCTGGAGCAAGGTGCTTGTCACGCATCCGCAGGAACCGTGTTAGCGTCCTGCTGACAGGATGCGTCCTTGTTGAGGACTTACTCTTGAGATGTCTGTTTTTGTCATAGTTTGGAGATGACAGAGTCAGTTCTTTTTTCTAGCTTTACCTGTGAGAAACAGTAATAGGCTGGTTTTTATTGAAGAAGTGCTAGCACTTACAATAGATACAAATTAATAGCACCGAGAGGAAAATTTATAAATTTCATATTTAATAGGTAAGGTATAGACCAAAAATCATGAGAAAATGCTGAAAAGTATAAAAAATAAGATGGCTTAGAAAGAAGAAAAACAAGCAAAAATAAGATGTCTTGTAGTTTATTGTTGACATTTTTATTTTTAAAAATACTTTTATTCAGTAGGACTTCCTGAATTCCTATAGTAGGATCCTATTGAAACAATTACTTGCCTGTTTATTTGTGTGTATTCTTACATGACAAATTATTTGGACTCATTTGGTTTTGTTCTCCCTCCTCCATCTGGCAAGTAATTTTAAACAAAATTTATGATACTTGGTTGCTTTGCAGGTGTTTTCCTACAGATCTGTGTGGCCTTCATGGTGGCCCAGGGGTGTGCCACCTTGGAGCCGTGTTTGTTACAGATGAGGTGGCTGAATGGCAGTAACCCATGTTTCAGCCAGAATGTCATGGCATGCAGGCTTCAAAGTATACTGTTTCCCTAATGTCATCTTGCTGATAAGAATTGTCTGGACACTTCCAGACATACTGTTGGCCCTACCTTTGACCTAATGAGTCAAAAATATGGGCTTGAAGGGCTGAGGACTAGGATTCTTAGTACAGCCAAACTTGGGAAATAACTATTGAATGTACTGTATATGTACTATACTCTCTGCAACTATTTTCTCCATCACTGTTGCATTATAAAAGTTGGAGTAAGATTAGTATCACACACAGGCCTGGACTGTAACTAAGTTGAAAAGAAAATTTAAATCAAATCTTAAACTTTGAGTGTCTTAATTTTTCAATTTGAACTTTTCATAGTGCGTCAGCATTTATCCCGTTTGCCAACCATTGATCCAAATACCAGGACTCTGCTTTTGTGTGGGTACCCAAATGTTGGCAAGTCCAGCTTCATCAATAAGGTTGGTCTGGTTTTTATTGTAAAGCAAATCTTCTGGCCATTTTACATCATTGTTACTGTATTCTGACTGCGTGGGATTCAGAATGGCCTTGGTCATAATTTTGGCCTCCAAGTTGGTCCTTTAGTAAATACTGCCCTGGTCTACAGGAGGGCCCAGTGCCTGAGTACATCTGAGTTCCTCTTGGAGAGGATTGACTTTGTCTGTATCTAGATTTTTATTACTATTATAGAAACCATTACTTTTGGTTCTTGTGTGTCCTATAATTTCTGAGGAATTTGAGATGTGTAAGTGCATTTTTATTGAGAACTGGAGAGTTTTTGTGGGTGGTGTTGACCTGCCCTGGAATGGCGATGCCAGAGGGGCTCCAGTGGCAGATGACACTCACCGAGCTGGGGTCTGCCCGTCTGCAGCTGCCTCTGGGTGATCTTGAAACACCTTGGTTGTTGTGTCAACTTTCACATGAAATCGTATGTCATCCAGCAGAGGGGCAAGGTGCCGTGTCTGTTTTTCCTTGGGTGTACTCACTGACTAGGATTCAAGTGTCACATTTAAGGGACTCAGTCATTTAGTGCTTCAGGAAAATTTGGCTGAGTTTGAGGGACCCAGGAAGAGGCAAAGCAACTTTAAAATGTGAATTTACCACCAGCCACAGCTCATGTGCCAAGAAAATTGTCCAATTTTATGGCTTACTCGGTGCCAAGATCACTATATTTTTAATTTAAAATTTTTTTTTCTTTTTGTTTAATTTTTTTCTTTTTTCCTTTCTTTTTGAGATGGGGTCTGGCTCTCTTTCCCAGGCTGAAGTGCAGTAGTGCAGTCATGGCTCACTACAGCCTCAACCTCCTGGGCCCAGACAATCTTCCCACCCCAGCTACCCAACTAGCTGGGACCACAGGTGCACGCCACCACATCTGTCTGATTTTTAAATTTTTTTGTGGAAGCGGAGTCTCACTGTATTCCCCGGGCTGATCTCAAACTCCTGAGCTCAAGCCATCCCTGCCTCAGCTTCCCGAAGTGCTGGGATTACAAGCCTGGACCACCACACCCAGCCTTAGGGTCACTTTTACTTTGAAATAGATTTGTAAGTTTATTTTGTCCACGGGTTGCTATGACGTGGTGACCAGCAAAGCTCTCCTTTGATGTTCCTCTCCTGATGTTTCCAATGCTTGTCAGCTCTGAACCTGCCACAATGAACCAGTGCTCTGGGGCTGATGTGGTAGCCACTGGTCCAGGTGGCTTGTTAAATTGTAGTTTAATTCAGCAGAATGAAAATTTCAACTCCTCAGTCACATGAGCAACATACTGAAAGTTCGTGGGCAGCATGTGATGGGTGGGCTGTATTGGGCAGCACAGACAGAACATCTGTCATCACTGAGACCTCTGCGGGCATTGTAGGTGGTGGTGCAGGCCGTGGGAGGGTGAGGGAGGTGGCGGCTGGCCTCCGAATGCCGACCCTCATGCTGTCCTCTTGCCGCAGTCCTGGGCCTGGTGGTGTGCAGGGAGAGGTACCAGGCCATCTATCAAAGTTGGCAACTCCTGTTTTGGTGCAGCTGTATCATGTAAGGTTTCTTCTGTGTTTTTTTCCTAACAAAAATTAGTCTTGTTAACACGCAAATGCCATGTTTACACAGAGAGGAAGTGAGGTGATTCTGAAAGTTCTCACTGTTGTTTCAGGTGACGAGAGCAGATGTGGATGTCCAGCCCTATGCGTTCACAACCAAGTCTCTGTTTGTTGGGCACATGGATTATAAGTATCTACGTTGGCAGGTGAGAGTCTTGACTTTATTTATTTTTTTTTTTTGAGGCGAAGTCTCGCTCTTGTTGCCCAGGCTGAAGCGAAGTAGCATAATCTCGGCTCACTGCAACCTCCACCTCCCGGGTTCAAGTGATTCTTGTGCCTCAGCCTCCCAAGTAGCAGGGATTACAGGTGCACGCCACCATGCCAGGCTAGTTTTTGTATTTTTTTTCTTAGTAGAGAGGGGGTTTCACCATGCTGACCAGGCCCATCTTGAACTTCTGATCTCAGGTGATCCACCCACCTCGGCCTCCCAAAGTGCCAGGATTTCAGGCATGAGCCACCGTGCCTGACGAGAGTCTTGTCTTTAAACAGAACAAATATCTTGGTTTATCTAGGGTTATCAAGAACTTGAAATTTCTCCATCATGATAAAGAAAACTCATCTGAGCTCTGGGGATGCATAAGAACAGGGTCACATGTCTCTAAAATAATTCAGGGGAAGCAGCCAGCCGCCAGTGTGGATTTCTGCATTTTGTTAACATAAAATGAAATTCTCTTTGTGTCATTTCTAACTCTGTTATCAGAAATGGCATGTATACAGTTTAAAAAGCGTGAAGCAGGTGGGGCACAGTGGCTCACACTTGTAATCTCAGCACTTTGGGAGGCTGAACAGGTGGATCTCCTGAGGTCAGGAGTTTGAGACCGGCCTGGCCAACATGGTGAAAACCCCATCTCTACTAAAAATACATTACCCAGGTGTGGTGGCAGGTGCTTGAAATTCCAGCTACTCGGGAGACTGAGGCAGAAGGATCGCTTGAACCCGGGAGGCGGAGGTTGCAGTGAGCCAAGATTGCACCATTGAGCTCCAGCCCGGGCGATAGGAGTGAAACTCTGTCTCAGAAAATAAATAATCAGCACGAAGCAATGTTTCCACACTAATTTTATAAATCGTGAAGAAAGTAATACCTAAGACATGGAAGGATTCTGTGTTATCCCAGTTTTTTGTATTTTATGATGTCATTAGTAAAAAGATAAGTCATTTCTCCTAAGGGTGTGGCTAGCATTTCATCGAGCTCTACAAGGTTCCTCCCCCCTTTTTTGATGTTTAAATAGTGTGTACTTGTCTCTCACTGCTTTATTTCATCATGTTCAGTTTGGGAGACTACTTTTTTTTAATAAATTCTCCCATTAAGATTATTAGGTCTGGTTGGGTGTGTGAGTGACTTCTGGAATGTGCTGGACAAGAAGCTGGTGGGTGAGTGTGCTTTCAGTGACATGGTCTGGCTGTGTTAGGTTGTAGACACTCCTGGGATCCTGGACCACCCTCTGGAGGATAGGAACACCATCGAAATGCAGGCCATCACCGCCCTGGCCCACCTCCGTGCTGCGGTCCTGTACGTGATGGATTTGTCTGAGCAGTGTGGGCACGGGCTGAGGGAGCAGCTAGAACTCTTCCAGAACATCAGACCTCTCTTCATCAACAAGGTGAGTATGGTCACTCATGTTTTCCTTCATATCCTGCAGTATGAGAATAATGATTTCATTATTTTTCTTCCTTGCCTAGCCTCTCATAGTTGTAGCCAACAAATGTGATGTGAAGAGAATAGCTGAACTTTCTGAAGATGATCAGGTAAATCATGTTAATATTTTGAATATTTCTTACTTACCAATTTTGAATTCTTATCTCAGCCAAAGTTTAGAAGAAGGAATTTTAGCAATATTTAGTCCACAATTGTATTTTATAGTTGAGACAGGATCATCAGTGGTTTAGTGATGCAACATAGTAAAAACCTAGTTAGTGGCAAACTAAAATAAAAACATAGGGTTCTGGATTCCTACTTTGTTCTTGAGTGTGTGTAAATGTGTATTTGATGGTTGGACTTCTGGAAAATGTGATTACTTGGGAGAGAGCTGTTCGAGAAGGGTGCTCACAGGTGTTACTTCATAAAACAGGTTCTGTGATTAAATAAGTTTGTGAAACGAATGATTGAATGAAGGAGGAGTTTCTTGGAATTTGGGGCTTTCTGGATCTATAGGTGATAGGTGTCTGCTAGCTTTCCCCAAGAGGCAGGCAATGATTATTGGACATAATTTTTCAAACTAATTGAATTCTTCAAACCTTTTCAATAGGCATCCTTCATGATAAATGCTTTTAGAAGCGTACACTGGTGTAGTGGCTTTCAAATTGTGGCCCTGGACCAGCACTGTCAGCATCACTTTTCCCTTCTTAATGTCTTCCTTAATTTCCTCATTGTCCCATTGGTCATTCTGGGACGTATGTATAATCCTTCCTCCCCTCCTCCCTTTTTTTTTTTTCTTTTTTCTTTTACAGTTTTGAAAGTTTCTCTTGGTATTGATTTCTAGTTTTATTCCATTGTAGTCTGAAAAGATACTTGACATGATTTTAAGTTTTAAAAATTGATGAGATTTGTTTTGTGGCCTAACATATGGTCTATCCTGGAAGATGTTCCATGGACTGAGGAGAATGTGTATTATGCAGCAGTTGGATGACATGTACTGTAGTTGTTTGGTCTACAGTGCACTTTATTTATTTGTTTGTTTGTTTATTTTTGAGACAGAATCTCGCTCTGTCCCCCAGGCTGGAGCGCAGTAGCATGATCTCAGCTCACTGCAGCCTCTGCCTCCCGAGTTCAAGTGATTCTCCTGCCTCAGCCTATACAGTAGGTGAGATTACAGGTGCATGCCACCACACTCGGCTAATTTTTTTGTATTTTTAGTGGAGATGGGGTTTCACCATGTTGGCCAGGCTGGTCTTGAACTTCTGATCTCAAGTGATCCACCTGCCTCGACCTCCCAAAGTGCTGGGATTACAGGCGTGAGCCACCATGCTTGGCCTACAGTGCACTTTAAATCCAGTATTTGTTGATTCTTTTTTGCCTAAGATCTGTCTAATGCTGAGAGTTGGGTGTTGATGTCCCCAAGTATTACTGACCCCCTTATTATTATATAATGACCTTCTTGTCTCTTTTTACTGTTTTTGACTTAAAATCTGCTTTATCTGATACAAGTATAGCTACTCCTACTTGCTTTTGTTTTCCTGTGTAGAGTATCTTTTTGTATCTCTTCTTCGTTTTCAGTCTGTATATGTCTACAGGTTAAGTGAATTTCTCGTATGCTTTGTCATGTTTTCATGATAGTGATTATTGTCTTCACTTCCAGATACAGGACTTTCTGAAGCATTTCTTGTAAGGCTGGTCTAGGAGTGATGAATTCTCTCAGTTTTTGCTTTTCTAGGAAATAATTTATTTCTCCTTCATTTCTGAAGGATAGCTTTGCTGGATATAGTATAGTTGGCTGGCAGTCGTCTTCTTTTTTTTTCCCCCAACACTTTGAATATATATCATCCTCTTCCCTCTTGACCTGTAAGGTTTCTTCAGAGAAATCTGCTGTTAGTCTAATGGGGATCATGTTATATGTGACTTTAAGCTTTTCTCTTGCTGTTTTTAGAATTTCCTTTGTATTTGACTTTTGACAGTTTGACTATAGTGTGCCTTGGGGAAGACTTTTCTAGGTTGACTCTATTTGGGAAACTTTGAACTTCCTGCTTTTAGATGTCCATACCTCTCCCCAGTCTTGGAAAGTTTTCACCTATTTCATTAAATAGGTTACTAAGCCTTTTCCCTTCTCTTCTCCTTCAACTCCCATATTACTAACATGTATTCACTTAATGTTATCCTGTAAATCTCATAGGCTTCCTTCATCCTTTTACATTCTTACTTTTCTGACTAGGTAGTTTCAAATGACAGATTTTTTTCTTCTTGTTTATCCAGTCTGCTGTTAAAACTGTCTATTGGGCCGGGCATGGTGGCTCATGTGTGTAATCCTAGCACTTTGGGAGGCCGAGGCAGGCAGATTGCCTATGTCGGGAGTTCGAGACCAGCCTGGCCAGCATGGTGAAACCCTGTCTCGACTAAAAACACAAAAATTAGATGGGTGTGGTGGCGGGCGCCTGTAATCCCAGCTACTCAGGAAGCTGAGGCAGGAGAATCGCTTGAACCCAGGAGGTGGAGGTTGCAGTGAGCTGAGAGTGTGCCGTTATACTCCAGCCTGGACGACAGGGTGAAACTCTGTCTCAAAAAAAAAAAAAAGAAAAAGAAATTAAAAAACAAAAATAAAACTGTTTATTGTATTTTTATCTCATTCATTAAATTCTTCAGCTACAGGATTTCTGTTTGGCTCTTTTTTTTTTTTTTTTTTTCTACAATTTCTGTCTCAATTTAATTTCTTGTTCATATCATGAAATCGTTTTCCTGATTTTGTTAAATTGTCTGTCTGTATTTTCTTGTTTCTCATTGAGTTTCCTTCAAAAAATAATTATCATTTTGAATTCTCTTTCTGGCAATTCATTGGTTTCCTTTGCACTAGGGTCTGTTCTAGAGAGTTGTATTCCTTTCATGGTTTCTTATTTCCTTGCTTTTTTCATGTTTCTTGTGTCCCTGCATTGATGTCTCTGCATCTGGTAGAACAGTGGCCTCCTTTATACTTTCTTCTGGAGTGGTTTTCCTGGAGAAAGATTTTCACCTCACTTGGATAGTTTTAGTGTGCCATTTTGGAAGGGAACTGTGACTCATTCTCTATAGGCGCAGTGACATCATTTCTGTGCAGCTTCCTCACCTCCATGAAATGACAGCAATAACTGTGGTGGCTCCGTTGCCTCAGCTCTGGAAGTTTGTGCAGTGGCGATGTACATTTTTAATGTCCTTGGTGTAAAGGGCTTTTGAGGTCCTACTATTCTTGTTTTCCCCACAATGGGGGACTTAGCTGAGCGGATCTCTCTTAGTGTCAGGTCTGACATGGTCTTTAAGTAGCTGCCACAGTACTGGGCTCCAGCTGCAGGTACTCAGATTGCTGTGGGACTGGGGTCCTATCCTTAGGGCCTGTGTACCTATCATGGTACCTGGCCTTGGGGTGCAGGTTTGTTCTCTGTGGCGGATCTGTGACTCCGAAGCACCCCTAGCAGCTTAGGCGCGGGGTCGGGTTGTAGCTGTGACTCTGCCCATGGGGTAAGGGGTGAGGGCACACTCCTAGCCTGACTCCTGGGAAGAAGCACTCTGGAAGTTTGAGCCTAGGAAGCCAGGTACAGCTGCACTTCAGAAACCTGAGCCAGTAGGGAGGGCTTAGTGTCAACTCGGGGGGATGAGGCACTGTGTAGTAGTAACTCTGGACCCTGGGATGGTGGGGCCCAGCAGTATCCCAGACTCTGAGGTGGCACAAGGACCCCAGAATGGACCAGTCCAGCTGTCTTGGGCCCTGGAGGACAGGGAGGAGGACAGCAGTGACTCCACTTCCTGGGAAGAGTGGTGTCTCCACAGCTCAGACTGTAGGGTTGGTCCAGCTCCAGGGTTAGAGCAGGTGCTGGGGCTGTTTGCATGGTGGGGCAGGTGCGTCTGCTCAGCCCCTGCTCTGTTTCCCTGGGATGTAGAGTATGATGTCAGTTCCTCCCCATGGTGCATGGCTGGTCAGTGTGGGCCTGAGGGGTGTGAGTCTTCTTGGCGGCTCCGGCACCGTTTCCCTGGGATCCATGGTACCTCTTCAGCGTAGGTGCTGAGATACCTGACCGTTCTGGGCATTTCCCGGGCGGCAGGGCACTGCTCCAGCTTAGGCAGCAGGCAGACAAGGGTGCTGTTTCCCAGGACGCGGGGCACTGCTCCAGCTTAGGCAGCAGGCAGACAAGGGTGCTGTTTCCCAGGACGCGGGGCACTGCTCCAGCTTAGGCAGCAGGGAGACAAGGGTGCTGTTTCCCAGGACGCAGGGCACTGCTCCAGCTTAGGCAGCAGGCAGACAAGGGTGCTGTTACCCAGGACGCCGGGCACTGCTCCAGCGTAGACAGCAGGCAGACAAGGGTGCGGTCCCAGGGAGTGATCCGTCGCCCACCCCGATGTACACTAGTCGTCACTATCGTTCCGTGACCGAAGGTATTCCTCTCTTGAAGGGTGCTGTTTCCCAGGACCCAGGGCACTGCTCCAGCTTAGACAGCAGGCAGACAAGGGTGCTGTCCCTCGCAGGTTCAACCGTCACACGACCACTCACACTGATCCACCATACACAGCACGGAGACAATGGTGCTGTGTGAGGCCG